>OZ012741.1:478999288-479136611 GCA_963859935.3 Lathyrus sativus | reverse complement strand
CTAATTCACCTAAACTAACCAAATAATTCTAATAATAATTAACATCTATCCTTAATTAAAAATTAAACTAAAACTAAATTATTAATAATTTTAATTAAAAGAAAATAAAAATCTATATCTAAAAATAAAAATGAAACTCTATTTCTATTTTCTATTTAAAAATAAAACTAATTAAAATTCTAAATAAAAAATCAATTAATAACCTATTTTAAAAAATATCTTCTAAAAGACTTAATCCTAAAAATTATTAAAATCCTAATAAATTCAATCTGACCGATAACACGAGCAAAATGCAACCTAAATGATATGCAGATGAAAACAAAGCAAAAGCCAGTCAAAGTCGGAAAATCGGTGGGCAAATTTTAGGGTGCAACAGCTGCCCCTATTCAATCGACTTGGACCTGAATGGGTGAAAAGCAACCGCTTTCAGACATTCGAGGTAGAAGGTGATTGAATACAAAAGAACTCGGAAATTTGTAGTCTGATCAGGATAGTAAACAATTGGAACCCAGTCGTACGTCGTCGGAAAGAACACCGTACCCAAAGATCAGATCGTCTAATGATAGACGAGAAGCAAACGAAAATCACATCGTCTAATGGTAGACAGGAAGAATAATATCCAAAATCACCTCGTCTAATGGTAGATAGGAAGAAGAATATCCAAAATCACATCGTCTAATGGTAGACAGGAAGAACAATATCTCTGAAATCACATCGTCTAATGATAGACAGAAAGAAAACCATTTCCTAAATCACATTGTCTAATGATAGACAGAAAGAAAAACATCTCCGAAATCACATCGTCTAATGATAGAAAGAAACAAAACCATATCCAAATCTCACATCATTCTAACGATAGACGGAGAGGAACATATCCAAAACACTCACACCGTCTAATGATATACGTAGAGAAACATCATATCCAAAATAACTCACATCGTCTAATGATAGACGGAGGAAAAACATCATATCCAAATCTCGCATCGTCTAATGATAGACGGGGAGAAAACATATCCAAAACACTCACATCATCTAATGATAGACGGAGAGAAAAATCATATCCAAAACTCACATCGTCTAATGATAGACAGTAAGAAAACCTGTTGGGGATGTCATCATCAGAGGGTTAATGGATAAAGCATAACCGACGTATACGATCTGAAACTCGAAAGAAAGTAAACCGATGAGCTGTCTGAACAAAACTGTTGATATACCACTGTCTTGATTGAAGAGTGATTCGAGCTGCCACGAAAGGCTAACAAAAACTGGCTTATGCTTAGCATGCATATGTTTGAATTTTTTTTGTGGCGTAATTCTCCATACGAAATGGAAATGCTACGCATTTGAGGATGAAATGCAAAGATGATGCAAATATGATAACTATATGCAAAAATGCAGATGCAGGCTCAGGCTGCTGGGGGAAAGCTGGATGTGAAAGAACCACTCCAGCAAAATAAATGCTGAAGAGGTAAAGCCAACTCCGCTGGGAATAACCAGATGTGCCATGTATGATTAGACTTTTGGTGGGGAAGATAGGTGAATGGTTACGACTTCCCGACATTCATCTTGAACCTGAAAATTGACTGCACCTGCTTGAATAGCTCTGAGTAGCTCTGAAGATATGGAGAGGAAAAGTTCCTTTATTTCCAAACTTGCCCCAGTCAGTGGGTTCTCTGTATAAATCTTCCTTCAAAGGAGATCCGAAAGCTCTGTACCCTGCTGGTTGATATGAACTTCCTCAACATCATGAACCTCAGAGAGGTGTTACAGATTAACTGCCTTATGGGTGAGGATAATATCTGTGCTCTTGGGGTGACCTGCCCTAGTCTTGAAGTGATTTTCCCCTGATTGGCTGATTTGTAGAGAAGTGCTCCTGGATGACTTCGAGAGATTTTCCGAATCTCGACCTGATTGCCCCAGATTAATTGATCTTTGGATGGTTGACTCCTTTGATGATCATTTGATATGCCTTGCCCCTGCTCAACGGAGTATTCCGGCGCTCTTCATCTTATTTCGACCAAACTTTCACTGAAGGAACTCTCCTGATGTCAAGTATTTACTCACAAGTAAAACAAATTGCTTTGCCAAGATAATATTAATGCAATGCATATGACAGTTTTGAAATCCAAGTCTGTTCACTAAAAAAAAGTTGTGACATTTAGTGAACGCATCACTATCAGAATGTCAATATCAATACCCATAGGGTAAGAAAAATCCTTTTAGGAGTCAGTTTCGACGCGATCTTTACCGAAGTATGCTTTCAAAACAACCAGGCTTCAATTAGGACTTTTGAAGGTTGTAACGCAGTCGGGTTCACGGCTTGAAAGAAAGGATATAAGGCTCAAAGTTCTGTTTAACCCACCCACTCTCCTTGATATTCTCCAATCCTATATGCAGCTAATTCGACACTAGCGCTCACCTCTCAAAGGTTGAATGATAGGAGTGATGGTTCAGGAAACCACAAGTTTTCAGAGTGACAGTCACTCGCTTTTCGTCTTTGGTGTCTGGAATCACACGACTTGTTCTTCTTTATTTTTTATATCCCTATTTTTTCCTGGACTGACTCTTTTTAGTATATCTTCTGATTTCGATGTCCAACGGGATGCCCTAATTTTTGCCTAAGCCACTTGTTTTTAAGTTGTCGACTTAGCGGGCTTCTTATTTTTTCTTTTCTTTTCTTGGAACAAATCGTGTGACACCGGCTGGTCTGACTTGTTGAAAGGATCGTGACTGTTTCACTCTTTGGTCAGTAATGGATAACCACTGTGGTTTTTTAGGTACGACCTATACAAGTGTGTTTGATCCTCGAACGGGAACACCTACCCTGCCCCAGGTTAAGATTGAGGGTTTTTCGTTTTCAGAAAGAAACTCCTACTATTAGGCTCAAAGGGGTTGACAAGGGGTTAACATCCTTATATTTTTGGTGTTTTAGGAATTTGAAACAATGCCTGTACATCATCAACAGAGGTTTTAATTTAAAAGCAAACAATTGGAAGTCTCTGCGTCTTTCAATTTCGTCATCCTCCCTCAAAGAATTCCGCTTAAACAAGCGTTTGACATCAATAAAAAAAACAATGCTGAGTGAACATTAATGGATTTAATCAAAACATGCATATTCATTTCATTATCATTATCAATTGAAAACAAACAAGTTCTACAGATAAGATTTGCAAATAAGTTCACACTTAAATATAAAAGAAACTACAAATGCAAAGAAATAACATAATAAAAAGATTTCTCAGCTTCGGGGAACTGGGATTTCATTCTTGATTTGCCGCTGAACCAGCCATCTTCAGAATTGCTCATTGAAATCCGTCTGATAATCTTCTGAACATCTGCTCTCGGTAAATCCCTCTATAACATTAGCTGCTGAACCCACATGACCGGACGATGGAGAACGTTGATCTAGATACCCTGAGGCGTGACTAAGAACATGTTGGAGTCAAGCAGAGTTTGAATCTTTCTCTTAAGCACCTTGCAGTCTTCGGTTGAATGCCCCTGTGCCCCAACATGGTACTCACAGCGGGCGTTGACATCAAAACCTGACGGATGTGGATGAATCTCTGGATCAGTCTGTGGAGGAAAATCGCCACACATCACACAAGTCTGTGAAACATTGGTCAATACAGGTTTCGATGATGACAAATTACAACCTTGGATAGATTGGTAATTATAAACTCCAGATCTACTAAACAGATGCAACGTATCACCTACCACATCCTTTTATACTTGTCTTAAAACTGTTGTAATAAATATAGTATGTGTAGATAAAATGCAATCATGACCAGAGGCATGAAAGACCACAACCTGATGAATTTTTGCAGGTTTGCAGGGCATGAGTCGACCATAGGGTCGGCGCATGCATCAGAGCACTTTTCCACTGGTCAGCACACAAAGGCAATGAGTCGACCATAGGGTCGGCGCATGAGGAAATATTTCCAACGGGTCAGCGCATAAAGGCATGAGTCGACCATAGGGTCGGCGCATGAAGAAATAGTTTTCAACGGGTCAGCGCACGCCGACTGTATGGTCGACGCATACTGATGCATTTTCCAGATTTCCAAAAAACACAGGCCATGCATCGACGCACAGACCTGCTGCGGTCGACCGTTCGCAGCGAAAAACCTTTTTTTAAATGATTCCCTCTTACATTTGAAATACTGTTATGTCTATAATTGGGTTGGTACTATATATACTTGTTTAACCACTTGTGTCATATTAACATTTGATAATCTTTGATTCATGTGTTCAAAAACAAGAAAGAGTGAAATAGGTGTCCAAGATTCATCATCTTCATCTTCAACATCTCACAACACATCAATTACACACAACCATTTTTGAAGTGCATTGTGAGTGATTCAAGGTGATAAGGTTCGAAGCTTCGATTGGGTAATCAACTTCGGGTTGAAGCTTGTGACAGGTTCTTTCTTGAATAAAACCGTTAGGGTTTTACCCTCCAAGGTTGGTTTGAATTTTGGGTGTTTTTGGACGAGATTCTCCATCAAGGGTCAACTGAGCGAAGGTGATTGTGAAGAGGTGTTCTTCACAAGTCTAGTAGCGGATTCAATGATATTGAAGGGAAGATCTCGGGTTCGATTTGTTGCTGTTGAAGTTCAGCCGGAGCCGAAGGTTTGAACAACAACGGGTTATTCAATAAGGTGGATGGAATCGGAGGTCCATCAACAACAATCAGAGGACTTGATTCATCTTGAATCAAGGGGCATGGAGTGAAAGCAACTTTCAACACATTGAGATTTCTGTTGTATATTTGCTGCTCAATCCTTGTATAAACTGTTACATTCAACTGGTGATATCTATAAAATCTATCTCAATTCTAGTTTTAGAATTGAGGGCAGACGTACCCCGAAGCGAGGACGACGGGGGAACTGCCTCACCAAATACTTGTCTTCTCTATTTTTCAGCATTTACTTTATAGCTCAAAATAAGTGATTTTTGTATAAGCACTATTGTCAAATTGTGATATCAATTGAGTAAGAGGTTAAAACTCTGTTTTTGACTCCAAAGTACAATAAGACATTGTACTAGGCTAGTTGGAATCACTTACTCAACATAAATATCACTTGGAGTGTTTTGCACACCAAGTGTTTGAAAAATTGCTTGAACCAAAATTATCTTACTTGTGTATCTAGTTTTGGTTTGCTCTTTGAATCATTGGAACTAGGAATCCTAACAACTGAAGTAGATCATTGATAAGTGTGATTAATGTTGTGATTCTATTTTCCATATTGTCATTAATCCAAAGGCTTACGCATATCCGGTTTTCCAATAACCGTTCGTTTTAGACTATATTTTCCTCGGCCGCTTCCGCACTTAAAACAATTTTTCAAAACCAATTTTTAATTGGTAGCGCCGACTCAATTTTTAATTGGGGATCTATTCAACCCCCTTCTAGATCCGTGCCATAGTCTAACAAGTGGTATCTAGAGCTCCGGTTATTCGGTGCTTCAAATACAACGTAGATAGAAAATGGCTAACGAACCAAAAGGGGCGTACAATAGAGCTCCCGTTTTTAACGGTGAAAATTATAATTATTGGAAAGACTGTATGCAGGTGCATATAAACTCCATAGACAGAAAAATATGGAACGTTATCCTCAATGGTCCAATAGAAATTACTATGACCAATGCGGATAACGTAGTTGTGCCAAAGCCCAAAGCACAATGGACCGATGACGATGAGAAAAAATACAATTATGATTGGAAAGCCAAAAATATCTTAATCTCCTCATTAGGTGTAGATGAATACTATCGTGTATCCCATTGTCCTACTGCTAAGGCCATGTGGGATTCACTATAAATAGCCCATGAGGGGACAAACGATGTTAAGTTGGCTAGAATCAACACATTAACACAAGAGTTTGATCTATTTTTCATGGAGCAAGGGGAAACCATTGCTGACATGCAAAAGAGATTTACTCATCTCACCAATCGTTTACATTCATTAAGTAGGACTGTCTCCAATGATGTTGCTACTAATAAGATTTTAAGATGTCTTAACAGGGAATGGCATCCAAAAGTGACCGCCATCAAAGAAGCACATGATCTTACCTTATTAGACTTGACAACATTGTTTGGCAAACTACAAGAGCATGAACAGGTACTCTTGAGCCTAGACCAACGCGAAAAGATGGAAAAGAAAGACAAAACGAAGGTGAGTGAAAAGAAATCGATAGCTCTCAAGACTTCCTCCTCGAAGTCTCAAGCAAAAGAGCAAAGTGATTATTCCTCAAGCGACGAAGAAGAAGAGGACAAGAGCGCAGATATGGGGTTGTTTGTCAAACGGTATAACCGTTACGTGAGAAAGAACGGCATCCAACATTCTGAGAAGAACTTGGTAAACTTCCAGAAACAATCGAGGTACTCCAAGGATGATGACTCAAAAGGTAAAAAGACTAGAGGGACGTGCTACAAGTGTGGAAAGCCCGGTCACTACAAACCGGACTGCCCGATGAACAAAAAGGGAAAGGAAAAGGAATCATCAAAGTCACACAAGAAATCATCAAAGCCTAGGAGAGCGTACATAGCTTGGGAAAGCGACAACGACTCTTCCTCCTCTGATGAAAGCTCTAGTGATGAAGAAGAGTCTGTGAATCTATGCCTCTTCGCTCATCAGAAAAATAAGAAAAAACAGGTACGTCACTCTAAATATGATAAGTCCTCAAATATGTCGCATTCAGAATTACAAACCGCATTTAATGCCTTACACAATGAAGCAATTGAAGCCTTCAAGAAACTTGCCTCTAATAAAAGAATTTTTACGTATTTAGAGCACAAAGTTAAAGAGTCTGAAAAGAAATTAGAGGACCTTAAGGCTTCCATTGTGAAAGGCAATGAATCGGATTGTAAGGACAATAGAAATCCTTTCGAATTTGGGTGTCATACTTGTCATATTTGGCAAGGTGAGGTTAGAAACCTCAAGGCCAAATTAAACAAGGCACTTGAGCCTAAAATTAAATTTGCTATTGATAAAAAGGATTTTAGAAAAAGTATGATTAACCCATACCAAAAATATGCATATGTAATTAGGGATCAAGCAAGTAAAAGTGATTCTAAAGTCGATTTGCATGCTTATATTGTTGCAAAAAAGGCCACTCCATTGGTAAATGCCGATTTAGGATATTTCTTGTTCCTAAAGGCATCTACCAATGGTTGCCCAAACGCAACCATTTTGTCGCTAACCTATTAGGACCCAATATGCCATTGGGTACCTCCTTGTGCTAATTATGTTTTGATAGGTGAAATGTGTCGAGACCACCGAGAGAAGATGGGTTCTCGATAGTGGGTGCTCAAGACACATGTCTGGAGACATATCCTTATTCATAGACTTTGTGGCTAAGAAGAAAGGGTATGTAACTTATGGTGATAACAATTGCGGAGCAATACTAGGTAAAGGTAGTGTAGGTAATCCCGCCTCTACTATGATTTCCGACGTGTTGCTTGTCGAAAACCTTAAACATAATCTGCTTAGCATTAGCCAATTATGCGACAAAGGATACAATGTATCTTTTTCAAAAGATTGTTGCAAAATTGTGCATGAAAATGATAAGAAGAATATGTTTAATGGTTTTAGAATAAACAATGTATATATGCTTGACTTAAATGAAGTATCATTAACAAGCGACAAATACCTCATAACTATGAGTGAAGACTCATGGCTATGGCATAGGCGTTTAGCGCATGTTAAATTTGACTTACTCAATAAGGTAGTCTCAAAAGACCTAGTTTTAGGACTTCCCAAAGTAAAGTTCACCAAGGATCACCTTTGTGATGCTTGTCAAAAAGGGAAGAAAACGAGGATCTCATTTAAATCCAAAAAGATAATTTCAACAACGAGACCTCTTGAACTTCTTCATATGGACTTGTTTGGGCCGTCTAGGATCAAAAGTCTAGGAGGAAACTATTACGGGTTCATAATAGTGGACGACTTTTCTAGGTTTTGTTGGACCATCTTTTTAGTAAGTAAAAGTGATACATTTGCCGCTTTTGAAAAGTTTGCTAAGCTTTCCCAAAATAAGTTAAATACAAACATAGTGTCAATTAGAAGCGACCATGGAGGTGAGTTTGAAAATCACTTATTTGAAGAATATTGCGGTAACCATGGTATAAATCATAACTTCTCCGCTCCACGCACCCCTCAACAAAACGGGGTTGTGGAGCGTAAAAACCGTATTTTAGAAGAATTGGGAAGAACAATGATTAACGAAAGTGGTTTACCGAAATATTTTTGGGCCGACGCCATTAGTACGGCGTGTTATGTTTTGAATAGGGTTCTTATTCGCCCCATTCTAAATAAAACACCGTATGAACTTTTAAAAGGGAGAAAGCCAAATGTTTCTCACTTGCATGTGTTTGGATGCAAATGTTTTGTATTAAACAATGGAAAGGAAAACTTGGGCAAATTTGATTCCAAAGCCGATGAAGGTATCTTCCTCGGATACTCTCAATCGAGTAAAGCATATAGAATATATAATAAACTATTACTTGCTATAGAAGAGTCTGTGCATGTTACATTTGATGAGTCCTATCCGAGAAATGTCGGAAAGGATAGTGTTGTTCATGGTGCAGGTACATCCACAAAAGACATACTCAAAAGTGGCGAGACGAGGATTGATCAACCTGACAAAGTCAAAGTTGAGGAGGATAAGGATGTACACCATGATGTAACAGAGGAAGTTCATCCGCCTTCAAACGATGATCTCCCTCAAGCTTGGAAGTCATCAAAAGACCATCCATTTGAAAACATTCTCGGAGACATCACAAAGGGTGTAACAACTCGATCGAAGCTAAGTAATTTCTGTTATCACTTCGCATTCGTTTCACAGATGGAACCTAAAAACCCTAAGGAAGCCCTACTCGATGAACACTGGTTTTTGTCAATGCAGGAGGAACTGAATCAGTTCACTAGAAATGAGGTTTGGGACCTTGTCCCTCCTCCACGAGGTCATCGAGTAATCGGCACCCGATGGGTGTTTAGAAATAAACTGGACGAGAACGGAGTAATAACTCGCAACAAGGCGCGGTTAGTCGCGCAAGGGTATAACCAAGAGGAAGGCATCGACTATGAGGAAACTTATGCGCCGGTTGCCCGACTCGAGGCTATACGCCTTTTACTGGCTTTCGCTTGTGCGAAGGATTTTAAGTTATTTCAAATGGACGTCAAAAGTGTGTTCCTTAACGGGTTCATAAATGAAGAAGTCTATGTTGCTCAACCACCTGGTTTTGAGTCTCATGAGTATCCTGATCATGTCTACAAACTGAAAAGAGCTTTATACGGTCTCAAACAAGCTCCTAGAGCTTGGTATGAGAGACTAAGCAAATTTTTACTTGATCAAGGCTACTCAAGAGGAAAGGTTGATACTACTCTCTTCATTAAACGTCAAGGAAAGCACTTAATTCTTGTACAAATTTATGTTGACGATATCATATTTGGATCCACTAACATGAATCTCGTAAGAGAGTTTGCTGAGCTTATGCAGGGTGAATTCGAGATGAGTATGATGGGTGAACTCACATACTTTCTCGATTTGCAAATCAAGCAACTGAAAGAAGGAACATTTGTGAGCCAAACAAAATATTGTTTGGAGCTTCTCAAGAGATTTGACATGGCAAATTCAAAAGCCATAGACACTCCTATGCCAACATGTGTAAATATGAGTAAAGATGAAAGTGGTAAGAATGTTGAGGTAAAAAGGTACAGAGGTATGATTGGCTCGCTTCTCTATCTTACTGCTTCTCGTCCCGACATTATGTTTAGCATGTGTATGTGCGCCAGATACCAATCATGTCCTAAGGAATCCCACCTAAAATCTGTCAAACGCATACTTTGATACCTATCTGGTACTCCGAAATATGGACTGTGATATTCCAAAGGTAATGATTGTTCATTGGTAGGCTTCTCCGATTCCGATTTTGCCGGTTGCAAATCGGATAGGAAAAGCACCAGCGGTACATGTCACTTATTTTCAAATTCCTTGGTCAGTTGGCACAGCAAGAAACAAGTGTCCATTGCTCTGTCAACCGCCGAAGCGGAATACGTAGCCGCCAGTAGTTGTTGTGCGCAAGTCCTATGGCTTAAACAACAACTATTGGACTTCAATTTGAAGCTAGAACGTGTTCCAATATTTGGTGACAACACCAGTGCTATAAATCTTACCAACAATCCGGTGTTACATTCGTGTACCAAACAAATAGAAATTCGACACCATTTTCTGAGGGACCATGTAGAGAAGGGTGCGTTGTCTTTGAACACGTTGATACCAAAAACCAACTAGCGAACATTTTCACAAAGCCGCTAGCCACTAAGTCCTTCTTTCATATCCGTCGAGAACTTGGTATTCTCGACATTTCTGATCGGGTTTAACAATTACTACGTTCATAATTAATCTATTTACAACTATGCTTTTGTACTACTAACAAGTTTAGCTTTTGTTGCAAGTACAAATATGTGGTTAACAAGTGTGGTCGGTATAGAGGTGATATTGCTCCTTTCTCTGTCTCTCTCTCTCTTTATATATCTCTCTCTCTAAACATTCATGACTTGAAGCTAAGCATATCGTTTGACAATCATGGTAATTATATATGTCTATGACTTTTGCTGCTAATACTATGTGTGTTGAATGCAAATTATATTGTGAAAGGGTGAATAGGCATGATAAATAGGCAAGCGTGGCATTCTGCATAATATGAAACTTAAAAATTGGGTTTTTGAAGGTTATGAGTCGACCTAAACAGGACAACGGTCGACGCATGCTGTAGACTTTCAAAATTATCAAAAAACACACAGTATGCGTCGACGCATGCAGGGGCTATGGTCGACGGCTCGCACAAAAACCCAGAATTTTTTTGAAAACCGTTCCAGTTTCTCTTCTTCTCCATTTAATGTACTGTCAACTTTTGTTATGATTTGATATTGCATTTGTCTTGTAAATTGCATCTAGGCATCTATTGTGTCCTCTTGTTTCCTCCCTCTTACCAAAAACCCTAAAACCTCTCTCTATTAAAGGGAATAGTCTTCATCTTCTCCAAAATCATCCTCAACTACTCTCTTCAAAGTTCATCTATACAAAATCTCCAAAAATCATCATCAATGGCTTCTCTTTTTCGCAAAAATACAGGTAAGAGATCTAGGGCCTCATCATCATCTGCTTCAGTCCCCATTACCTCTGTCTCACTAGTTCATCCGCCTGCTGTTGAAAACTTCAACAAGAATCTCAGCAAAAGAGCAATCGTTCCACAGCATGCCTTCTACCAGGCAACGGCGGAGCGCTTGTATCTCACCCAAATTCTGTCTCTGCTGGAGGTTCAGGGGTTCTTCAATTTTCTAGAGTGCAACACAAAGTATAGTGAGGATTTGGTCCGGGTGTTCTACACAAATCTGCGTGGTAACTTTCAAGGTCAATATTTCCACACTTCTGTCGGCAATAAACTGGTAAACATAAATTCTGAAGTCTGGAACAAGTATTTTGATTTGACTGTCGATGCTGATGCACCACCTCTTCATGAGGTAACGGACACTCGTACGGTGCCAGGGTATGAGTTTAAGAGCGCTCTGAATGACATGCTCAAAAGACCCTATCCAGATGCCATTGTTAACAATGATGCCTTTCCTAGAACGGTCATAACCGGGAAACTCCAAACAGGGGAGCGCATCCTTCAGTGGATTGCCGCTCGCATCCTACGACCTAAAAAAGGTGGGTTGTCCCGTGTCGAACAAGCTGAGGTACATCTCATCTATATATTGAAACATAGGATCAAAATAAATTGGCCATACTATATTGCAAGCAGGATTTTTGCTCTGAGAGACTCAAGTAGAGGCACTGCTCTAGCCTATGGGTCGTTTATTTCAAAAATTCTTGCCGCAGCAAATGTTGTATACCCAACATTTCCTTGTGTTTCAGTCCCCTCTGACAAAGAATTTAGCACCAAAACCCTTGCCATGATGGGGTATTTTTGGTGTGATGAACGACGATCATACAGATTTGTCCGTCGAGCCAATATTCCTCGGGTGACTCGTGACAGTTCCGATGACAGCTCTGAAGAGGAAAGTGAAGAACAAGGTGAACAGGACGATGATGAAGAAAATATAGCTGCAGAGGTACAAGAACCTGTCTGTGAGACGCAAGACTATCATCAATCGTCAGTTCAACATGCGTCTCCAAATCTTGATTGGCTCCAACATTCAGCTCCATCTGAAGAATAAGAAGAAGGTTATACAAATCAGGGATGGGGTGAATGGAAATACACAGGATGGACTACCCTGGGTAGATTCTACGACCCATATCATGGCTACCCTCAAGACTATCAACCTTCCCAGCACTCATCACCTCCTCCACCATCGAACAACTCTGAAGTAATTAATATGCTGCAATCCATGCAGTTAGATCAACAAACCTTCATGAGGAGTCAAGATACGCAAATGGAGGAGATTAGAGCTGAGCTTCATACTCAAAATGAAAGGTTAAATTCATTTTCGACTCGAATGGACGCCCGTCTTGAAGCTCTTGTTGCATCGCATGAAAGGCAAGACCTGGAAATCACCGACTCTCTTCATCACCTCAACATGTCCGTAGAAGCATCTCTGGACTTCTCAGACCCTTACCGCAATCCCGATACTGCATACCGGGGGAGGGGCCGAGGTCGGGGTCGGGGATATTAGTTTCATAGTTGCATATTTGTTTCTTTTATGTACTTTTCCTTTTTCCGTGTTATGTTTGCCTGAATATTCACCTATTTGCATGTTCTCTTAATTATCTATTAATTCAAGTTACTTTTGTTCATTATCATTCTTATGTGTGAAGTTTGATAATTAACTATCACTTATTGTATGTTTTCTATTAATTGATGCGTTCTCCTTCTCTTTTTGATGTTGTCAAAGGGGGAGAAGAACATGTAGCAAGCCAGCACCAAAGCCAAGTCAGGATATTAACAACAGTTGATGGTTGTTTGTTCTACAGCCTTATATTACAAAAGAAAGGGGGAGCTTGTGTATACATTGCATATTAGTTGTTTTGGTTGTATACAGGTTGTCATCATCAAAAAGGGGGAGATTGTAGAGGCAAATCGCCACACATCACACAAGTCTGCAAGACATTGGTCAATACAAGTTTCGATGATGACAAATTACAGCCTTGGATAGATTGGAAATTATAAACTCCAGATCTACTAAACAGATGCAACGTATCACCTACCATATCCTTTTATACTTGTCTTAAAACTGTTGTAATAAATATACTATGTGTAGATAAAATACAATCATGACCAGAGGCATGAAAGACCACAAACTGATGAATTTTTGCAGGTTTGCAGAGCATGAGTCGACCATAGGGTCGGTGCATGCATCAGAGCACTTTTCCACTGGTCATCGCACAAAGGCAATGAGTCGACCATAGGGTCGGCGCATGAAGGAAATATTTTCCAACAGGTCAGCGCATAAAGGCATGAGTCGACCATAGGGTCGGTGCATGAAGGAAATAGTTTTCAATGGGTCAGCGCACGCCGACTGTATGGTCGACGCACACTGATGCATTTTCCAGATTTCCAAAAAACACAGGCCATGCGTCGACGCACAGACCTGCTGCGGTCGACCGTTCGCGCAAAAATCCTGTTTTTAAATGATTCCCTCTTATATTTGAAATATTGTTATGTCTTATATTTGAAATATTGTTATGTCTATAATTGGGTTGGTACTATATATACTTGTTTAACCATTTGTGTCATATTAACATTTGATAATCTTTGATTCATGTGTTCAAAAATAAGAAAGAGTGAAATAGGTGTCCAAGATTCATCATCTTCATCTTCAACATCTCACAACACATCAATTACACACACCCATTTTGAAGTGCATTGTGAGTGATTCAAGGTGATAAGGTTCGAAGCTTCGATTGGGTAATCAAGTTCGGGTTGAAGCTTGTGACAGGTTCTTTCTTGAATAAAACCGTTAGGGTATTACCCTCCAAGATTGGTTTGAATTTTGGGGGGTTTTTGGACGAGATTCTCCATCAAGGGTCAACTGAGCGAAGGTGATTGTGAAGAGGTGTTCTTCACAAGTCTAGTATCGGATTCAATGATATTGAAGGGAATATCTCGGGTTCAATTTGTTGCTGTTGAAGATCAGCCGGAGCCAAAGGTTTGAACAACAACGAGTTATTCTATAAGGTGGCTGGAATCGGAGGTCCATCAACAACAATCAGAGGACTTGATTCATCTTGAATCAAGGGGCAAGGAGTGAAAGCAACTTTCAACACATTTAGATTTATGTTGTATATTTGTTGCTCAATCCTTGTATAAACTGTTACATTCAACAGGTGATATCTATAAAATCTATCTCAATTCTAGTTTTAGAATTGAGGGCAGACGTACCTCGAAGCGAGGACGACGGGGGAACTGCCTCACCAAATACTTGTCTTATCTATAAAATAAGTGATTTTTGTATAAGCACTATTATCAAATTGTGATATCAATTGAGTAAGAGGTTAAAACTCTGTTTTTGACTCCAAAGTACAATAAGACATTATACTAGGCTAGTTGGAATCACTTACTCAACATAAATATCACTTGGAGTGTTTTGCACACCAAGTGTTTGACAAATTGCTTGAACCAAAATTATCTTACTTGTGTATCTAGTTTTGGTTTGCTCTTTGAATCATTGGAACTAGGAATCCTAACAACTGAAGTAGATCATTGATAAGTGTGATTAGTGTTGTGATTCTATTTTCCATATTGTCATTAATCCTAAGGCTTATGCATATCCGGTTTTCCAATAACCGTTCGTTTTAGACTATATTTTCCTCGGCCGCTTCCGCACTTAAAATTTTTTTTCAAAACCAATTTTTAATTGGTAGTGCCGAATCAAAATTTAATTCGGGATCTATTCAACCCGCCCTTCTAGATCCATGCCATAGTCTAACATAGTCTTCTTTGGCACTATCAATCCACCTCTGATCAAGTCCGGTAATATCTGACTGTACGACAACGACAGCTGAGTGAAATGCCTCTTTGGCTTCCTTGGTCTTCGTCGGGCGTGCTGATGCGGCTGATAATGGTGTGAATGTTGACTCTATAGGGAAGCAGATATTTGATACACAGACCTAATAGGTTGCTGACTCTGAATACTCGAAATGTCTGAAAACTGAATCTGAGGTAATGGAGATTCCGGGATAGCGTTACTTTCTTTCTCCCATTCCTTTTTAGAGCTGACAATTTATTCGCTTTCATAAACAGAGCTATCCAAGATGTCTCGAATCTTTCCACTCTTGATTCCGCTCTTAATACTTTCTCCCGCTATCACCAAGTCAGAAAAGTTCACTACCTTACCACCAATCATCTTATCAAAGTATGGACCTTGCAAGGTATCCACAAACAGGTCAACCAATTCTCTGTCCAAAAGTGGTGGTTGAACACGAGCAACTAACTCTCTCCATCTCTGCACATACGCTCTGAAAGATTCATTGTCCGCCTGCGATAGGTCTTGTAACTGTATACGACTCAGAGTCATGTCGAGATTGTAATTGTACTGCTTCACAAAGGCATTAGCTAAATCTGACCATGAACGGATGCAACCACTCTCCAACTGCATGTACCAACTCAACGATGCCCCACTTAGACTGTCTTAGTAACAGTGAATCATAAGCTTGTCATCATGGACATATGAGGTCATTCTCATGTAAACATCACCAAATGCTGCTTCGGACAACTATCTCCTTTGTACTTCTCAAAATTTGGCGTCTTGAACTTCGGAGGCATCACAAGGTCTGGCACCAAACACATGCTTGAAGCATTCAAATTAAGAGTATCCCGACTCATCAGGGTGTCAAGTTTTTCATCCAACAGACGATATCTTCTCATAAACTCAACAGTCTGTGGGTTCTTAGGATTAATCTTTGGAACAACCCTTCGAAGATCTGGTACAGGGAAAGTGAAATTCTGATAATCCGAGTCATGAAGAGAAGATGAATCCATATCTCTGACAATAGTATGCTCTCCAACAAGAATCTGCGCCGACCGAGCTTGAGCAACATGGTTCACTAGAGTCCTCTGAATATTGGCCTCTCCCCTAGTCATAGCTATCATGGCTTCCATGAGCTGATCCAATTGATTCTTCATCAATTCAAACTTTGCCCTTGTAACAACCTGATTCTGCTCTCCTGAGTTCATGATTCTTCCAGAAGCTAACTCAAATCCAATGCGAATGTTGGGAAATCAACTACGAATGGATAAAAGACGGGTAAGCTCCCTACTCCGGTCGAGGATGGACATGCAAACATGAGATGCACATGAAATGCAATGCAAAATGCTGGTGCAACACACAAAGGATCAAAGATCCCACAAAGCACTGAACAACTGCTGCGCTGCTGACTGGACAAGTTCAAAAGTCCGCTCTGAAGAGAAAACCAAAATACCGGGTAGGTTGGAGGTCAAGTTTCTTGCATAACCCAATCCCTCTCACATGTATGGACCTAAACTGATAAGGTTCGGCATCCTATGCGGTCGTCAGCGTCACAGATTTTCGAGAAACGATGATACGTTCACCATTTATGGTTTGGCATCATAGTCTAACAAAGCGGCCTCACTTAGCTGACTCCCAAGTGATCGGTCTCCAGAGTCGACAGCTTTCAGATCCAACATCTCCTTCATGACCAGCAGGATGAGATGCCTTCAAAGAAAACCTCATCTGAATGCAGATTTCGATGAGATGCTTCCATCACTACTTTCCACTTCTAATGCTATGTGTATCCTCAAGCCTGAGTTTTGGCATATCTCTCAATAGATCAACCACCCAACAGCACAACAAACAGATAATAATAAAGGTGCGAAAATGTAAACACAACAATGTACAAAATACAACACACAAATATACAGATACACACCCAAAGACAAGCAAACAAACGCTAAGATTGACTCACATAGGGGATGGGAAAATGTTCCCCAACAGAGTCGCCAGTTGTCGCATCGCTGCGAAGAGAGGTCGGCAATGACAGAAGATTCGCCACCGTTCGTTATTTATCCCAAAGAGAGGGAAAGGAAACGACCAGAGAAAACCTACGAAAAAGGGAAAAGACAGGTCATCGCAACCAAATCTTGGGTTCGGGAGTCGATTACGCAAGGGGAAGGTATTAGCACCCCTCACGTCCGTCGTACTCGACGGGATCCATGCTTGTTGTCTAGTCTTTGGGTGAAAAACAATCTATCTACGACGGTGTTGCACCCTAATTTTTGACCTTAAGACCCCAGCTCTTTGAGCTTTCTCTTTCTTTCTTCCTTCATTTTTACTTTTGCATGTATGTTTATTATGGATAACCAGTTTGTGCAAATGCGGTAATTTCAAGAAGAAATAATATTCATTCTCGCAGCTGATTAGTTCAGAGAATGACCGTTTGCGCCTGACTCAAAGAGTTCCTAGGATTCCCCGGTTTCGAATCATCTTTTTTTCATTTCAACTGTTTCTTTCATGAGTTCTGGAGCAAAGGCTCAAGCATCTCCTTATCAAAGATCAACGTTTCTCCTTAAAATTTAATAGAGATTACAGAAGTTGATCATCATCTCGGGAGAAAGGGTTTTGGATTTTGGTTGGTTTATGATTAATGTGTTATGGAGTTCGGATAAGAGGTCTCAAATCAAGTACTCAAGAAGTTCTTAAAATGGAATCCGAGATTCATTATCTTTTCTACCATTTAATTTCGAGTTGCAAACATCACCCATCTGGAAAAAGGGGGTATACCCCACAAAAGATGATATCGCACTAATTACACTAATAAGTGGCTTTGAATCCCCGCAGTGCGTAAGAGTTTGGTTTTTTCTCCTATAATGTATGCTTAAGGAACAAGACTCCCCGCGAGGTTACTAGGGTAAAACTGGTGTTTACGTCTTTGGGCATCTGTTTGGAAAAAGAGGAAACTTGAAGAAGTTCACGCCAGTTGAATAACTGATGAAGTTGAATAACTAGTGAATAAGAGAATATAAGTGAATATTCTAACTCAGTGTGCAAAATGCAAGTACAGGATTATCATGAGTAAATACTCCTTTTTGTGTTGTTTACACTTTTGTACCTACTGCTACACAAGACGAATGAGCAGGTCCTTACAAATTACATATTTAATACCATAACACGAGGACTATGCAAACAAATAGCTAAAGGCTACACTGAGACTCTTCACATTTTGATGGAACGAATGTCACTACAGCTACTACATCTGGAAAAGACGGTGTCGGCAAATCTACAACTGCTGCGAATTTATTTATTACATTTTTCTAGGGGTGTTGAGCCACGTTTGGTGCAATTTGTGACGTGTGGTCGCTAACCGGCGACACCTTTTCTTTGGGCCAAAATGGCAAGAGTTGAAGCAAGCTGTCATCCATGGTCATGGTTCTCTGCAAAATACAAAAAGAAGAAATCAATCGCAAATATTTGGTATTTGCCAACATTCCCGAAACTAGAAGCTGACACTCAAACTCCTCAAGACAAAGTAAACATACGCGAGCTGAGAAGAAAGTGCTCAACAAATCAGCAAGTTGAATCCGTTCCTCACCTCAGAACTGAAAGAGATTCACTTGGCCGTATGCAAACTGTCCATAAGCATTGACCTGCAACAAACCAAAGTATTCAAAAATTCCATAGAACATAAGCATTATCAGACGTTAATTCAATTCAACTCAGAGTATTTCTTTCCAGGCATTGGTTCTTAAACTACAACAGGTGGAAAACCGTGGTAAGACTTTGCGACAGTGTGAAAATTTAGAAGTATAGAGCGATATCATCACAGCTTACCCCTAAAATCCTTTAGTATTTAATTCATGTCGACGCGTCTGATACCTGGACGAAATTACTACAACAATTAGTTTTTTCCGGATGACCAAAACAACGATTAACGGGAAGCAAATGACAATACAAGCCTAAGGAATTACCGCAACTACAACAGCTTAGCAGTAGTAGCATCAACAGAACGAGTTAATCGGCGAGGCCCACGCGGACGGGAACTTGCCTTAGTAGCTCAGCTCACTTACATCTGCAATAATGCCATTACAAAATCAATTTCGACAGCATATAGAAATCAAGTGTTGTTTACAAGAATGCAACCCAAGTTTGAAAGGGAATTCACAACACCAATGCAGCCTGGCCTCATTATCGGCATGATATACCTCGAAGGCGTGTGAAGCCCACACTGCGGGAACGCTAAAAACATGTAACCATCAGGCCAATGATTGAACCAACATTTCATCATCCGCGAGCATCATCAAAATAATAACCTGCATTTGACCTGCAATGTGAAACAAGCACCAACATAGACATATTAAGTGCTCAGAGGTACATGGATTGGAAACCCCACAATTGTTGGCCACGGTGACATAGATTACACTATTGGATATGTTAGATTGGATAACCACAGAGGAGTCTCAACCAGTTGCGGAGAGACGTAAATATTTGAGGTCGTCCCTTGGACTAACTACGGGCTCTGTGTTGGTACTCGATATGTTTTGTTGGATTGTTGAAGTCCCTTCCGCAAATGCATTCTTGTGGCGATGATTTTTAAGTTGTCAGCTTTGTCAAAGGCGTCAGAGCACTTCCACCATTACCACCGGGTGAACGCGAGACTACTATGGTGTTTGATTTATCTTATGGCATTTACCTACATCTGAACAAATAACAGAGATTCAGTGACTGCAATATTAGAAGGTAGACAATATCAAAAGACATCCGCATGCCAGCAACCAAGACGATCAATACGGCAACAGGCGTCCATCCCATTCTTGTTTGGAAGATAGTAGAGTACAGTATCATAACCGAACCTATTCCTGAAATAGAGAGATTATCAGTTATTCAAGCCAATAGTTAAACCAATTCAGATGTCTCCCAAACACATTGGAAGTGTGCGGATACGACAACCTTGCTCTATACCTCATTGTTCCGCGAGTTCCCTGTGTCTCTCCTGTTTTCACCTGCAGAATAAGATAGGTTAGTGAAGTTATCAGCTCAGTACAATACTTTCTACCGAACAAAGAACGAAAGGAGACTACAACCTAGCAGAAGTCATGGCCATGCTAATCCTCTTTCCTGATTTAAAGCCAGCCAACATCATCTTTGTTGAACATGATAATGAAGCACCTTTGCGCCACTAACATATCTCGCACACGAAGTAGACATCGTCCCTTGTTATGATGAACAGATCCTTCGAACTGAAACATGTTAGCACCCATCAGCTATGGAGTTTGGATACAAGAACAGGAAGAAAAGTTGGTGTCATATCGTCATCAAGCAATCTCTAAACTAGCAAGCCTTGGAGTTCTTCATGGAACCGCACGCACATCTGGAAAAACCGTGAAGTTAGCAAGAAAGCACAACATACAAAACATATACGATGTATCAGGACTGTCATCATTGTAAAACACTTCAAAAATCATGATTGCACGTGGAGATTGGAACAAATCAAAAAAATCAGGCAATGCTTGAATTAAAATGTCATCATCATTGAAAAAACATGTCCAACGGATTTTCCTTCCAAAACAAGAACCCGATATGATTGGGTTTAAAACAGAAGGTGCAAAACATGTTTTGAAAGGCATTGAACAAAATCAAGCATGTCAGAATAAGTTTAGAAAGGTTTCAATTTAGATTCCAAAAGGTTCAAACAAGATAAGTCGAAAAAGGAAAACAAGATATCAGTGATTAATTCAAAATCAAGGGTTGGTCTCAGTTGGACATATAAATCGGCCATTCACAACATTCAAAAGGGGATAGGCAGAAATTGACAGACATCATACAAAAACCATACCACATCAAAAGTAAAATTCAGCAGCCCAGAAACTCGCCAGAATCTCCCAAATCAAAACACCAGAACAAAAACAAACAAAGAAATCCACACAGAGTCATTCTCATAACACACAAAAAATCCACGATAGTACACACCAAAAAACCAGTCGAACATACACACGCAGAAGAAGTGCAGAATTATCAGAGTCCAAACCAACATCCCAAATCGAAAAAACCTAAATACAGAGGAGATAACTTATCTTTCTTCCAACCTTCGCCGGAGTTCGCCGAGCCCATTCTCAACGACCCGCCGAAGAAACTCAAACCCCCATCATTTTCCCAACCGTTGGTTTCATCATCCACCTCCTTCGCAAACTCGCCACAAAAGCTCCGATTTGAACCCCCACAAAAAAATCCAACACGCGGTAAGGTTTTGTTATCATCATTAACTTTGTTTGATTATTCTGGTTTGTGTTTCAATTAAAGTGGAAGAGGGAGATCGAAAATCGAAGAACAAAGATTAAACAAACAAATAGCGGAGAGGGAAGAAAGATGAGAGAGCGATCAGAGGCTCACAATGAAGGAGAAGAAATGGCTAGATTGAAGGCGAGGAAGGGGACGAAACGAAAGAAAGCAGATCGACGGGGATTTTTTGATTTGGGGATTTAGGGATTTAGGGATAAATTAAGGTTTCTACGTTCTTTCTGCTCTCTTTGTAATTTTTTTTATATATTATTCTGTACACGTGCACACACATCACTTATCATGCACCCTCACCCACTCGGCCTTTAGATCCCCAACAGATCTAATCTAATGGTCGTACCTGAATAGCCCCACCGTAAGCCCTATGCGCGCACCACACTAAATCATCTGTTAACCACCCTTAGACCTCTAATCTAATTTGATTAACAATTAGCCTATAATTAACCTAATTAATTAGTTAGTTAATTAGCCTCTTTTAAATCAGCCACTTTAAATAAGTCCCTTTATTCTAATTAATCCTAAAAAGAATCTATTTAAAATTAATCCCTTTAATCAATTTTTCATTTATGTTTCTAAACTAATTAACTTGTTCATTTTATTTAATCGACTTTTTTTATTTAATAAAACCAACTTATTTCTATTTCACTCAATTTATTTTGTTTAACGTCATTTTATTAGATTTAATAATACTTTTCACCATAAAACCTTTTCTAAATAATAAGATAATTAAATTATAAAATTATAATTTATTCTCTTCTTAAATAATACAAGGACAATATTTTCATATAATTTAAATGACTGGTATGTTTTTTTTATAATAATAGTTAAAACCTTAAAAAAAAACTCTTTCTCAAGTAAACTAAGTTACATTTATTTGATTTACGACAACTTTTATGAAAAATAATAAACCATTTCTTTTTTTAATAAGATAAAATAAAACTCAGATATTTTTTTAAAAAGAAATCCTTCGATTTAAGGTCCCCCTTTAGAATTGACTTATTACTTAAAACGTTTATCTAAAACTATAAATCAATTTAACATCTTCCTAAAAAATCCATTCAACTCTCCCTAACTAAATCAATCTCACATATAAAAACAACTCAACATTCCCCCTTAAAATCAATTCGACTAAATAATGAACCAACACCGCCGCTTAAAATTAATCGTGTACACTTCGCTTCCGATTCCACAGTGCACATTCACATACACAATTCTCACTTACACCTTAGCGCTTTCATGCATGTGTATGGTTTATTTTCCGCAATTTATTCTCCGCAATTTAACATTACCGTCATCTACATTTTCTCGCATCGCATTCCGTCCAAAGGAAAAACCTACACATGAGTCAACACTTGTGTGTAGTGCACACCATTTGCATCATTCTCCCACATGATCCTTGATCCCATTCAAGTTGATCTCTAGGATAGATCATACCCCATAGGAAGGACCATTCTCTTTATAACATAGTAAAACAAAACAATCAACTCAAAATAACAAATATTCAAACACATTAGAGAAAGATGCCAAATCATCTTAAGCGAGATAGAATCTCCACCCCACAACAATACAATCAATACCATAGGGACTTTGCCTTAAGAGAGATAGAGTCGTACATCGTCGATCAATATCCGAGTACTTGAGCCCTTCTCTTAAGATGATGCAAAGACTATTTTCCTACAATTTGTGGCGGTTAAATCTCTCCTAAAATGATAACTCGTCTTTTCTCCTAAAATCAATCAATCAACTACCCTAAACCCGTAGGAACTTTGACGACAGTCAAAGAACTCCTCTAACCCTTTAGGGGAACTACAGATACTCTGATTCCACTCCTGTAAGGATATGTAGGCATACGATGCGACATCTTATCGAGTATACTTAGAAATAAACCCCCTAGGCCTTTCAACCTTTAAGCAAATAACACTTAGCAATAAACAAACATAAAACAAGAGGTTCCTGTAGAGTACTACAGAAACTTAGGATGCTAGTACTTTCCCTAAGTTTAACCAACCCCCGAACCTAAAACTCTCTAAACCTTGCATTTGCATTGCATTGTGGGAATTTCGATCTTTATCCCTTCTTTTGAACAAATCAAAGTTCGGTTGCAAAATGAATATAAGATTCAAACTAATCAATAGTTTGGTATCCAAATTTCACCGCGACAGAAATGGCGACTTCACTGGGGATCCTAGTGGGTTTCCCTAACTTGTTTTTTACTTGTTCTTTGCGTTATATCTGTTATTTGTATACTTGTTTATCTATTGCTTTTGGGCTAATATTTGAGTGGTGAGACAAAGTCCTACACCCGGACTTGAGTGAACTTAAGATAGGATAGTGATATGTTCGATGAGGCTTATAGGGAGTGAGTCCTGACTAAGTTGACTTTAAAATCCCGCTTAGTTGAGACCCTTTTGAAAATGGTTTGGTTGAATGAGTTTAGTCGTAAAAACTTTTATTACTTTCAATCGGAATCCATGATACTAAGGACCGTAGTTACCTTTAACCCCACTTTGGCCTTTATTAGGACGTAGTGCGATCCTATGAGGGAGTAAGTCCCGAAATAGTGCTACGCGATGCTACACTCAAAAGAAGTTCTCTTGAGAATATTATTAATCCCCGAGTTAGTTGGGAAATTGATAATATCCGATAGACAGATTGATGATTTTGGGACCTCTTTAGAACCTTGTTATGCAGGTACCATCCACCGCTAGTCCTTGTCCTTTGGGAATGGGTATACCCTTGGCTCCATGCTCATTGCAAACCTAGGACCTTTGTTTATTTATCTTTGTGTGCCCTTATGTGCTTACTTGTATTTGTTGCACTCATATAGCATCATATTGCATTGGTTTCATGGGATCTCGAGTTTTATTTATAAACACTACAGGGAACCATAAGGATTTCAAAAAACATATATATTTATTATTCTTTTAAGAGTCCTAGCTTGGATGACCTAAGGAAGTTAAGGGCGTCAATCGAAGAATCAAGCAAACTCAAAAGGAATACAAGAGACTTCCATAGAAGTTCAAAATATCTTTATTAATATTGAAGATCCAAGCGAACAAGGGCTTCCTTCTATATTTTCCAACAAGGATTTATTTTCCTCTACCATATTACTCCCTAGAAGACGATTATGGACCACTTATCTTCAAGAAGATCCAAGTGGAGGAACAAACCAACAAGCACGATGAAGGACTTCCTTAGGACTATATTAGCTTTTATTTAGCTATTGGGTCAAGACTCTTATGGGAATGTTCATTTGTAATCGATATCAAAAAGTAATAAACAAGTTTTCTTTGGTATTCAGTAATATTTATAAATACTTGAGTTCCATGAAACCTTTTATTTTGCATTCTTGCATTTGCATTTGCATTTTGCATCAGCATAGCATCCTTTGCATTCTGGGGGGTCTCACTCTTGCATCATCTTCACAGACAAGCTGAATCACCGATACAACACTCAAGCTAGTCAACGCTATAAGATGGATCAATTGGAACAAGAGAACAGAATGATCCGTGACGAAGTTGCAACCCTGAAGGAAAATTTGGAAAGGTTGAATGGTATAGTTGAAGCTCTGTCTAACTAGTCTGCACTCAACAATCAAGAAGTTCAAGGGACCATTATCTCTGAAGTAGTATCAACACCGATCCCAGTGGTGTCTACTGTTGCTGAAGTGACCTATAGTATGCCGCCAGGTTTTCCGTGGGGGATGCCTCCTTATTTCACTCCGGCCGGTTATCGTCCACCTGATCCCAAGGTTCCTGTTGCAACCACTGTTCAAGCCGTTCCTGCAATTACTGCTGTCATGACTACCGCACCTCCACATGTGAATACTACTCCATATGTCCTAAACGAACCAATTTTCCATAGGGTACCCAACAAAACTGTGGGTTTAGAAGAAAGGATGGATGGTTTTCAAGACCAATATTCCGAGATGCAGAAAGAATTAAGAGCCCTTCGTGGAAAAGATTTGTTTGGAAAAAGTGCTTCTGACTTGTGCTTAGTTCCGAATGTCAAGGTTCCGCCAAAGTTCAAAGTCCCTGATTTTGAGAAATACAAAGGGAATACTTTTCCTCAAAGTCATCTCATCATGTATGCCAGGAAAATGTTTGCACAAACTAACAATGATCGATTGCTCATTCATTATTTCCAAGACAGTCTAACAGGCGCTGCACTCAGGTGGTATATGGGATTGGATAATGCAAAGATTAAAACTTTCAACGATCTAGGTGGAGCCTTCATCAAGCAGTACAAGTATAATATGGACATGGCTCCTGACCGTGATCAATTGAGGGCAATGGCCCAGAAAGAAAAAGAGAATTTCAAGGAATACGCTCAGCGTTGGCGCGAGTTAGCCGCCCAAGTCGTACCACCATTGGAGGAAAAAGAAATGACTGTTGCACCCCAAAATTTGCCCTCTTTCAAGACTTGACTCATTTCTTCATTTCTTTCAAATTCAATGATATAAGGGAGGCCCATCATTCCAAATTCAAGGTTCATGAATTCAAGGCTAGATTCAAGAATATTAGAAAGAGAAATTTCATGACATTTGCAAGAATGTCACATTTGTTACAAAATCCAAACTCTTGGTAATGCTTATGAAATTAAGCTATTTCTAGTCTTAATTCAAGTTTCTAAATAACTTCATGCCATGGTATCCCCCATGCCTCATCAAGTCCACATGGTCCTCTTTGTGCTTACAAACATGCAAGGAAAATATTTAAGAGCTAATTCAATGTTGGAATATCTCAAGATCAAGGCTATGCATACATTCATGGGCAATTTGAATATGGTCCAAAACAGCCCCATGCAAGAAGTGGCAATGTGTATCATATTACAAAATCATTTTATGTCACAAAACCAAGGCTATAAGCTTATGTTGATACATCTACACATCAAAAATCAGAATTTGAAAATGATGTCCAAAAGGTCTTGTATGGACTACATGGGTATGTCTAAAACAAATCAACCAACCAATGGGTACAAGGTTGGAAAGCAACATAGAGTGTTGCAGAAGAAATACAGTAAAAGCAGCATACTAGAAGTGGAAAAAGCAGGGCTGCACCAAGAAAGTGGCCATAATTGTTGCCAAGAATGGAAATTCTGAAAGTTAGAGCTTGTGCAAGAGCTATTGCTTTGGTACAGCAGAAAAAGGTGACAGAAAAGTGAAATGAGAAGGGAAGGAGGGCTGTCAACAAAAGGATTAGATTCACTATCATACACTATCATTCACAACAGATTGAGATAGAGATATTGAGAGCAAAGAGTAAGGGAGAAAACCAGAAAAATAGAGAGAGCAAAAAACCAGCAAAAAGTGAAGAGAGTAAACACAAGGCAGCCATTGAGGAGAGTCATCAAAGCATAAAGTAAAGAGGAGTGAACACCTAGCCAAAATCAGTGGAGGCTTTGCAAGGAGGGTAACAACTCTTGGGTATCCATCTCTTTAAACTCTTCTCTTCTTTTATATTGCGCATTTATCATTTGTTCTCTTGGTTTGAGTGTTGTTGTATTGAGTATATCATGTAAGGTTCTAAGGGACCAAGAAACCCTTTGAAAGAACCACAAAAAGAAGCAAAAAACATAGGAAAAGTTAGGTTTTTTTCACTCTGGTAGCCTGACACGGGCCGTGTCCCACAACACGGCACCCGTGTCGCCCAACACGGGTCGTGTCACACAACATGGCCACCCGTGTCGCCCAACACGGGCCGTGTCACACAACACAGCCACCCGTGTTGCACCTCTGTTTGAGGTTTCCACGACCAAAAAACCCCAGGCTTCACAACACGGGCCGCGTCACACAACACGGGCCGTGTCACACAACACGGGCCATGTCACACAACACGGCCACCCGTGTCACACTTCTGTTTGCCCTAAAACATCATTTTTCACCCAGACTTTACAACACGGGCCGTGTCACACAACACGGCCACCCGTGTTACACCTCTGTCATGCCCTAAAAACTCACATTGCAGGTACCCTATGACACGGGTCGTGTCATACAACACGGCCACCCGTGTTACCCCTCTGTTTTCCACTTATTTTTGTTATTTTTACCTCCAAAAATTTTTTTCCCGTTTTTATTGCATGTCTCGATTTTTTTAGCCGACTAATCCCATATGTTGTATGATTTTAGTAGGAATGTTGCTTTTGTCCTTGGTGACTTTTGATTCCAAAAACCATTTTCAAAAGCAAACTCTCGATTTTATCGAGCCATTTTTAACCCTTGTAAGTCGGCCGCCTTGTGCATCCGCCATCGACCTTGCTCGCTTCACCTCAAACCTTTTTAAACAATTAAATCCTTGACCCAACGTCAAGCGAATTTTCTCAAACGATTGTTAAGCAAATTCGCCATATTTAATAAAAGGGTAAAGTTCTCTTTGTATTGAACTAAAGAGAAGGGATTGAGTGTAGACTTCTTCCTTTCCGAGTGTCGAGATGCTCACAGTAGTGTGGGTGGTTTTGATACTTGTCTTTCAATACGAAGACGTTTTCATCCACACCTTTTTCTCCTAAAAAACCTCGGCCCCGTACCGTGTGCATTTTCAAAACACTTACAAAATAAATCGATTCTCTTGGTATTGAACTAAAGAGAGAGGATTGAGTGTAGACTTCTTCCTCCCCGAGTGTTGGGATATTCACTGTAGTGTGGGTGGTCTCGATACTCGTCTTTCAATACGAAGATGTGACTTTATCCGCCACCTATCTTCCCACAAATTCCTCTCGCAACCTTTGTCACCTAAAAACCTCGGTCCCGTACCGAGCCCATTTTTAAACTTCTTTTCGTAACAAAAACTTGAATGGTCGTGGAGTGGTTAGGCATAGGCCTTCTCCTATCCCGAGTGCTGACATTTACCGTAGGGTTCTCTGTCGCAAAAGCACTTACCATTCAAAACCAAAAAAACACTTTAATAAGAGAATGAAGTTATCTTTGTATTGAACTAAAAAGAGGGGATTAAGTGTAGACTTCTTCCTCTCCGAGTGTCGAGATGCTCACTGTAGTGTGTGTGGTTTTGATACTCGTCTTTCAATACGAAGACGCTATGTTCGCCACACCCTTTCATAACAAAAACTTTGAGATAAAAATTGGGTACTACCCGTAGGGGTTACTATCCGAGGACCTATCTCGACCCTTAAAAAGAAACAATTCAACAAATCAAATGTGACATCTTGCCTCGCATGGCGAAAACTTATCTTTCGAAAAGGATATGATACGTCCATTCTACCGCAAACAAGTAATGTCTAAGTCTCCAACGAGCGAGCAACAATACACCTAACTGCTAGAATGCGTACGATAGCATCATCTATAAAAACATCAACAAATCGTAGGCCGAACTACGGCTGCTCTGATTCTTTACTTCGTTCAAGTAAAGATACGTAGGCACAAGGGCCACAATCCTTTCCGAGCGCATTCCCCCTTATACCCGTAGTTTCCCGAACTACGTCGACTCTGATTTTCTCATGTCTATCGAGAATACATAGGCCTAGGACCGTGAAGTCCTACCGAGTCCGTTCTTTCTCTTCCTACCCCTGTTATCTCTCTTTTTCCCAATTTCTAAACCCACTTTCTTTACCCTTTTTCACTGTCCTGTGGAACACTTTTATAACATAATATTTAAGCAAATAATTCACACGTCGACAAACAAATGGTTCCCATCGAGTACGATGGATGCGAGGGGTGCTAATACCTTCCCTTCGCATAACTGGCTTCCGAACATGTTCTTGGTTGTGAGACCATCTTATCCATTTCTGTTCTTAAGGTTTTCTCGATATTTTCCTTTCCCCTCATGGGATAAATAAAGTTCGGTGGCGACTCTTCTGTCCTTTCCTTTTTGCCTTCCCCGTCGTTGTGCGTATTTTTCGAGTAGCGACAATGACCAAGATTTTTCTGAAGACTCTAGGACCGTTCTTTTATGAGAAAATGGTAGCGAGTGCACCCAATGACTTCACCCGAAATGGTCAACATGGGAATGCGTTTGGAAGAGGGGGTTCATGAAGGAAGATTAGTCAAGGAAGGGGGTGCTCCTAATAATGCTAAGAGGTATGGGAGTGGTTTTATAAAAAAGAGAGAACATGAGGCAAGTGTTGTGCAGCAGGGACGATCCAAGAGAGGATATCAGCCATCACATCAGATTGTTGTGGTTCATCAACCACAACATCAACAAAATCAGCAAAATCAACCATTCAACGATCCGAGTCGCGTACACAAAACAGCAGACTTCGATCCCATCCCGATGACATACGCTGACTTGTTCCCATCTTTGATTCAAAGAGGTCACATCCAGACGAGAGCTCCACCTACGGTACCTAAGAAACTTCCGTATTGGTACAAAGCTGACAGATTTTGCCTATACCATCAAGGTGCTCCAGGACACGATACTGAGAACTGTTACGGTTTGAAAACAGATGTTCAAAGGTTGGTTAAGGATGGAATTTTATCCTTTAAGGGTTCCATTCCTTATGTGCAAGGTAATCCCCCACCTCAGCATGGTTCGTCCTCCGCGAACATGATCCAAGGTTATTCGGGAAGCTCATACCAATATAGTGCATGAAAATGGATCCGAAGGCGACACATCAGACAATTCTGCAAGCTTCTCCATTCCATGCAAAAGACTGAATAAAATCCTACGAAGAGTTCATCAGGGTGTTTTCTTATGCGTATTTCATTTCTTTAATTACAAGCATGTTTGGCTTGTATGGTTTGTTTATTTTGAATAATTAATGCAATAAAATGTTTGTCTGGAAGAAATCCATTCGTTTCACTCGTAAAATGTTTTCCATAATTTATAACGCCTACTATACCCAATTCTCTCACTTTGGTGAATAATTGGAGGGAGGATGATGAAGTAAAACGCAGGATCTCTCGTTGTATGCTTTTGAATAAAAACCCTACTGATGATGTGAGGCATTCTTGTTTCAAACCTCCTAAACACCATAAATATTTAACCTTTCGAACCTGGACGAAGAATCTGTCTCTCTTAATTCAAAACCTCGTTTTTAACCTGGGGCATGGTATTAAAAAAGGAACATCTTTCAAAACAATTGGGTGGGCACAAATATACTTTGACCCTTTATTTACAAATCATAAACTAAACCCATATATATAACCCATAAAGTCCTAATTGAAGTGAGGTTTAGTTCAAAAGCGTACTTCATGAGATATCGTTTCCTGACTCCTATGAGCTACGCTCAAATTTAGTATCGGCCTTATAAATAAATTTAATTCATGTCCTAATTAGTGATTTTGGTCACTAGTCATGGTGATATCCTTTTCAAAAAAAGAAATTAAGCTTCAAGACAAACATGTATGTTGCATTAACAGTTTCAGAATTGACATTTCTGACTTGCTAGATTTGCCTGATATCTTAGAAAGATTACGTGAAGAAATCACCGATTAAAATTTAAAGACTTTGCTGACCTGGGGAAAATTATTTTCCAAGAGGTTTGATCCATACAAGTTTGACTTTATCTATAACACAAGTTTGAAGACTCGGTTATACCGCCAATCAGGGGCAGTTACGTCGAGCTTCTACGAATCTCTCCAAGAGTTTGAAAACGGTGGGGCATTTGGACGCCATGTTTTCTGTAAAATCCTCTCGAGATGACCTTTTCTCCTTATGAACCATGTGACTTAAGGCATGTGAGAGTCAAAGAGAAACTCCAACCGGTGACTTGAGAATTCCCAGTGAGCGGATTAGCTTCACCTCTCCAGCAAAACAGATATCTATTTCATCCTCGTGAAGTTCCAACTCTGGTATTGCTCAACAACTATTTTACCCAAGTGAAGTGGATATTTATTTATCCATGAAGGCTCTCCAAGTTATGAGTTGGACCCATTCCCCAATGGATATGTATTCTCATTTTCAACAAGATACCCAGATTCCTCCTGACAATCCTTCAGTAAGATCAGGATATTATTGTTCTCTATGTTTCAGGAAATTTGTTGAAGCTTTGAAACAGGATTATGGTCCCATATTTGGTTCTCCACCCATCCCCAACGGTGTTTCTATCTTCGAAGATTGGTCCAATTTTTGTTCCCCGGAAGGAATTCTAAAAGCAAGCTTACTTTCTCCAGGCGATGTTTGATATGTGAAGATGTGGTTTGAATGCCCAGGATGTTTTTCATCTCTATTGTTAGCATATGCATAGCATATAGATAGATAACATGACATGCACATTTTTTTGCATCTCTTTGTGTTTGTTTTATTCTATCGCTTTGGCTGTGGTTATCCCCGAGCGACTGGTTGTGTCTTCTCCTTCCAAGTAGAATTGTCAGCCCTAGGCAAAAAAAGCGCAATACTTCTATTTTCCCACAGAGTTTGATCCTCATGGAAGACAGTTGTTTTAGTCAAATCCCATTTGAGTTCACACCTCGATGGTCGAGTCTCTCTTGACAGTTTCTTTTTGGCTATTTCCTGAATTGAACTTCGGTCCTTGACAATCACATTGTGGACATCTCTATTTTTTGAAGGTGGATTAAGTGTGCATTTATTTCGCACTTGACTCCCCAGGAAGGGTTTTTATGAAGATAACTATTGAAGACAAATATTTCTCTAACAACATTATCAGAAGCTTCTCAACAATTTACATCTGGACTGCAAGCACTCTCTTTATTTGAGCAACTCTTTTTGATCAGGACCTTGTTCAAAACGATAAATAGCAATCTCCCCAAGACAATCTGTCCATCCCCAGTGGATTTATCAGGTTTATCAATTCATCAAAAAGGCATTCCTACGGAAATCTGTCAGAGAAATGCATTGAAGACATTACAAATATTTCTCTTCATTTGAGAACTTACAAGGATACATATTTTACAGCTACAACAAAGATACTCCTCAGGAATGCATTCCCCAGTGAGCCTATCACACAAGCTTTAATTCCATCCAAGAGCATCTCTTCCGAGAAGTTCGGTGAAGTTTATTACAACTAGTCTCTCTTTATTTAAGAAGACATGTTTTGCTAATCAACCGGTCTACATTTCTTTTGAAGATCCCCTTTGAAGCTTTACAATCTCTAGTACATTTTGTTTTAGGTCAGACACCTTGGCTTAGGCTGCCATATGTTTGGTAGTAGGTGATCTCTCCGTCTTTGGGTTATTACCTTTGCTTAGGCTATCATATGTTTGATAGTAGGTAATATACTACCCGTTTTGGTCAGATACCATTGCTTAGGCTACCAAGATTGGTAGTAGGTCATCTTTCCTTTTGGTGTTCACCTTTTCTTAGGCTGTCATATGTTTAATAGTAGGTAACATGCATCTTTTGGTCGAATACCTTGGCTTAGGTTGCCATATGTTTGGTAGTAGGTGATCTCGACATCTTTTGGTTATTACCTTTGCTTAGGCAATCATACATTTAATAGTAGGTAATACGCATCTTTCTTTTGGTCAGACACCTTTTCTTAGGTTACCATATGTTTGGTAGTAGGTGATCTTTCCTTTTGTTTATTACCTTTTCTTAGGCTATCATACATTTAATAGTAGGTAATACGCATCTTTCTTTTGGTCAGACACCTTTTCTTAGGCTGCATATGTTTGGTAGTAGGTGATCCCTCCTTCTGTTTATTACCTTTGCTTAGGCTATCATACATTTGATAGTAGGTAATATATCTTTCTTTTGGTCAGACACCTTTTCTTAGGCTGCCATATGTTTGGTAGTAGGTGATCTTTCCTTTTGTTCATTACCTTTTCTTAGGCTATCATACATTTAATAGTAGGTAATACGCATTTTTCTTTTGGTCAGACACCTTTTCTTAGGCTGCCATATGTTTGGTAGTAGGTGATCCCTCCTTCTGTTTATTACCTTTGCTTAGGCTATCATACATTTGATAGTAGGTAATATATCGTCTTTTGGTCAGACACCGTGGCTTAGGCTGCCATATGTTTGGTAGTAGGTGATCTCGTCTTTAAGTTTATTACTGTTTCTTAGGCCATCATATGTTTGATAGTAGGTAATATTCCTTTCTTCTGGTCAGATACCTTTGCTTAGGCTGCCGAGATTGGTAGTAGGCCATCTTTCCTCTTCATGTTGTCGTTTCTTAGGCTATCATACGTTTGATAGTAAGTAACATGCGGATATCTCTATTTAGGCTGCCACACGTTGATAATGGGCTACCCTTCACCTTCAAGATCTTGTTTCCCTGTCCAAGCTACTGTACTCCCGATGGTATTATTATATCTTATCTTCATTTTGGAGAACCCACAATGCTGATTGTTGTCTCTTCTCGTGGTGTCTCGTGTCGTTGAGTTCGCTCTCCGGGTGTTATGTCCAGTTGTTCCCCTTGTGACGTCTTTTCCTCACAGAAGCTCTGTCTAGCATTTTTATATCATTACATATCATTTTCATTCGGTGGCATCTTAGGGCCAAAAATTTCGTGCAATGTTTGTATTTAAGTCCCTCCTATCTCGTCGAGACGAAGATTTCAATCCCCATATCTCCGAATAGGAGAAACTTAAATAGGGGCATCTGTTGCACCCTAATTTTTGACCTTAAGACCCCACCTCTTTGTGCTTTCTCTTTCTTTCTTCCTTCATTTTTTTACTTTTGCATGTATGTTTATTATGGATAACTAGTTTGTGCAGATGCGGTAATTTCAAGAAGAGATAATATTCATTCTCACAGCCGATTAGTTCAGAGAATGACCATTTGCGCCTGACTCAAAGAGTTCCTACGATTCCTCGGTTTCAAATCTTCTTTTTTCATTTCAACTGTTTCTTTCATGAGTTCTGGAGCAAAGGCTCAAGCATCTCCTTATCAAAGATCAACGTTTCTCCTCAAAATTTAATAGAGATTAAAGAAGTCGATCATCATCTCGGGAGAAAGGGTTTTGGATTTTGGTTGGTTTATGATCAATGTGTTACGGAGTTCGGATAAGAGGTCTCAAATCAAGTACTAAAGAAGTTCTTAAAATGGAATCCGAGATTCATTATCTTTTCTACCATTTAATTTCGAGTTGCAAACATCCCCCATCTGGAAAAAGGGGGTATACCCCATAAAAGATGATATCGCACTAATTACACTAATAAGTGGCTTTGAATCCCCGCAGTGCGTAAGAGTTTGGTTTTTTCTCCTATAATGTATGCTTAAGGAACAAGACTCCCCGCGAGGTTACTAGGGTAAAGCTGGTGTTTACGTCTTTGGGCATATGTTTGGAAAAAGAGGAAACTTGAAGAAGTTCATGCTAGTTGAATAACTGATGAAGTTGAATAACTAGTGAATAAGAAAATATAAGTGAATATTCTAACTCAGTGTGCAAAATGCAAGTACAGGATTATCATGAGTAAATACTCCTTTTTGTGTTGTTTACACTTTTGTGCCTACTGCTACACAAGACGAATGAGCAGGTCCTTACAAATTACATCTTTAATACCATAACACGATGACTATGCAAACAAATAGCTAAAGGCTACACTGAGACTCTTCACATTTTGATGGAACGAATGTCACTACAGCTACTACATCCGGAAAAGACGGTGTCGGCAAATCTACAACTGCTGCGAATTTATTTATTACATTTTGCTAGGGGTGTTGAGCCACGTTTGGTGCAATTTGTGACGTGTGGTCGCTAACCGGTGGCACCTTTTCTTTGGGCCGTGGCGAGAGTTGAAGCAAGCTGTCAGCCATGGTCATGGTTCTCTGCAAAATACAAAAAGAAGAAATCAGTCGCGAATATTTGGTATTTGCCAACATTCCCGAAACTAGAAGCTGACACTCAAACTCCTCAATACAAAGTAAACATACGCGAGCTGAGAAGAAAGTGCTCAACCAAATCAGCAAGTCGAATCCGTTCCTCACCTCAGAATTGAAAGAGATTCACTTGGCCGTATGCAAACCATCCATAAGCATTGACCTGCAACAAACTAAAGTATTCGGAAATTCCATAGAACATAAGCATTATCAGACGTTAATTCAATTCAACTCCGAGTATTTCTTTCCAGGCATTGGTTCTTAAACTACAACAGTTGGAAAATCGTGGTAAGACTTTGCGATAATGTGAAAATTTAGAAGTATAGAGCGATATCATCACAGCTTACCCCTAAAATCCTTTAGTATTTAATTCATGTCGACGCGTCTGATACCTGGACAAAATTACTACAACGATTAGTTTTTTCTGGATGACCAAAACAACGATTAACGGGAAGCAGATGACAATACAAGCCTAAGGAATTACCGCAACTACAACAACTTAGCAGGAGTAGCATCAACAGAATGAGTTAATCGGCGAGGCCCATGCGGACGGGAACATGCCCAAGTAGCTCAGCTCACTTACATCTGCAATAATGCCATTACAAAATCAATTTCTCCAGCATATAGAAATCAAGTGTTGTTTACAAGAATGGAACCCAAGTTTGAAAGGGGATTCACAACACCAATGCAGCTTGGCCTCATTATCAGCATGCTATACCTCGAAGGCGTGTGAAGCCCACACTGCGGGAATGCTAAACACATGTAACTATCAGGCCAATGATTGAACCAACATTTCATCATCCGCGAGCATCATCAAAACAATAACCTGCATTTGACCTGCAATGTGAAACAAGCACCAACATAGACATATTAAGTGCTCAGAGGTACATGGATTGGAAACCCCACAGCTATTGGCCACGGTGACATAGATTACACTATTGGATATGTTAGATTGGATTACCACATAGGAGTCTCAACCAATTGCAGAGAGACGTAAATATTTGAGGTCGTCCCTTGGACTAACTACGGGCTCCGTGTTGGTACTCGATACGTTTTGTTGGATTGTTGAAGTCCCTTCCGCAAATGCATTCTTGCGGCGATGATTTTTAAGTTGTCAGCTTCGTCAAAGGCGTCAGAACACTTCCACCATTACCACCGGGTGAACGCGAGACTACTATGGTGTTTGATTTATCTTACGACATTTACCTACATCTGAACAAATAATAGAGATTCAGTGACTGCAATATTAGAGGGTAGACAATATCAGAAGACATCCGCATACCAGCAACCAAGATGATCAATACGGCAGCAGGCGTCCATCCCATTCTTCTTTGGAGGATAGTAGAGTACAGAATCATAACCGAACCTGTTCCTGAAATAGAGAGATTATCAGTTATTCAAGCCAACAGTTAAACCAATTCAGATGTCTCCCTAACACATTGGAAGTGTGCGGATACGACAACCTTGCTCCATACCTCACCGTTCCGCGAGTTCCCTGTGTCTCTCCCATTTTCACCTGCAGAATAAGATAAGTTAGTGAAGTTATCATCTCAGTACAATACTTTCTACCGAACAAAGAACGAAAGGAGACTACAACCTAGCAGAAGTCGTGGCCATGCTAATCCTCTTTCCTGATTTAAAGCCAGCCAACAACATCTCTGTTGAACATGATAATGAAGCACCTTTGTGCCACCGACATATCTCGCACACGAAGTAGACATCGTCCCTTGTTATGATGAACAGATCCTTCCAACTGAAACATGTTAGCACCCATCACCTATGGAGTTTGGATACAAGAACAGGAAGAAAAGTTGGTGTCATATCGTCATCAAGCAATCTCTAAACTAGCAAGCCTTGGAGTTCTTCATGGAACCGCACGCACATCTGGAAAAACCGTGAAGTTAGCAAGAAAGCACAACATACAAAAAGTATACGATGTATCAGGACTGTCATCATTGTAAAACACTTCAAAAATCATGATTGCACGTGGAGATTGGAACAAATCAAAACAATCAGGCAATGCTTGAATTAAAATGTCATCATCATTGAAAAAACATGTCCAACGGATTTTCCTTCCAAAACAAGAACCCGACATGATTGGGTTTAAAACAGAAGGTGCAAAACATGTTTTGAAAGGCATTAAACAAAATCAAGCATGTCAGAATAAGTTTGGAAAGGTTTCAATTTAGATTCCAAAAGGTTCAAACAAGATAAGCTGAAAAAGGAAAACAAGATTTCGGTGATTAATTCAAAATCAAGGGTTGGTCTCAGTTGGACCTATAAATTGGCCATTCACAACATTCAAAAGGGGATAGGCAGAAATTGACAGACATCATACAAAAACCATACCACATCAAAAGTAAAATTTACCAGCCCATAAACTCGCCAGAATCTCCCAAATCAAAACACCAGAACCAAAACAAACAAAGAAATCCACACAAAGTCATTCTCATAACACAAAAAAAATCCACGATAGTACACACCAAAAAACCAGTCGAACATACACACGCAGAAGAAGTGCAAAATTATCAGAGTCCAAACCAACATCCCAAATCGAAAAAACCTAAATACAGAGGAGAGAACTTATCTTTCTTCCAACCTTCGCCGGAGTTCGCCAAGCCCGTTCTTAACGACCCGCCGGAGAAACTCAAACCCCCGTCATTTTCACAGCCGTCGGGTTCATCATCCACCTCCTTCGCAAACTCGCCACGAAAGCTCCGATTTGAACCCCTGCAAAAAAAAACCAACACGCGGTAAGGTTTTGTTATCATCATTAACTTTGTTTGATTATTCTGGTTTGTGTTTCAGTTAATATGGAAGAGGGAGATCGAAAATTGAAGAACAGAGATTAAACAACCAAAAAGTGGAGAGGGAAGAAAGATGAGAGAGCGATCAGAGGCTCGCAATGAAGGAGAAGAAATGGCTAGATTGAAGGCGAGGAAGGGGATGAAACGAAAGAAAGCAGATCGACGGGGATTTTTTGATTTGGGGATTTAGGGATTTAGGGATAAACTAAGGTTTCTACGTTCTTTCTGCTCTCTTTGTAATTTTTTTTTATATTGTATTCTGTACACGTGCACACACATCACTTATCATGCACCCTCACCCACTCGGCCTTTAGATCCCCAACAGATCTAATCTAATGGTCGTACCTGAATAGCCCCACCGTAAGCCCTATGCGCGCACCACACTAAATCATCTGTTAACCACCCTTAGACCTCTAATCTGATTAACAATTAGCCTATAATTAACCTAATTAATTAGTTAGTTAATTAGCCTCTTTTAAATCAGCCACTTTAAATAAGTCCCTTTATTCTAATTAATCCTAAAAAGAATCTATTTAAAATTAATCCCTTTAATCAATTTTTTCATTTATGTTTCTAAACTAATTAACTTGTTCATTTTATTTAATCAACTTTTTTTATTTAATAAAACCAACTTATTTCTATTTCACTCAATTTATTTTGTTTAACGTCATTTTATTAGATTTAATAATACTTTTTCACCATAAAACCTTTTCTAAATAATAAGATAATTAAATTATAAAATTATAATTTATTCTCTTCTTAAATAATACAAGGACAATATTTTCATATAATTTAAATGACTGGTATGTTTTTTTTATAATAATAGTTAAAACCTTAAAAAAAACTCTTTCTCAAGTAAACTAAGTTACATTTATTTGATTTACGACAACTTTTATGAAAAATAATAAACCATTTCTTTTTTTAATAAGATAAAATAAAACTCAGATATTTTTTTAAAAAGAAATCCTTCGATTTAAGGTCCCCCTTTAGAATTGACTTATTACTTAAAACGTTTATCTAAAACTATAAATCAATTTAACATCTTCCTAAAAAAATCCATTCAACTCTCCCTAACTAAATCAATCTCACATATAAAAACAACTCAACATTCCCCCTTAAAATCAATTCGACTAAATAATGAACCAACACCGCCGCTTAAAATTAATCGTGTACACTTCGCTTCCGATTCCACAATGCACATTCACATACACAATTCTCACTTACACCTTAGCGCTTTCATGCATGTGTATGGTTTATTTTCCGCAATTTATTCTCCGCAATTTAACATTACCGTCATCTACATTTTCTCGCATCGCATTCCGTCCAAAGGAAAAACCTACACATGTGTCAAAACTTGTGTGTAGTGCACATCATTTGCATCATTCTCCCACATGATCCTTGATCCCATTCAAGTTGATCTCTAGGATAGATCCTACCCCATAGGAAGGACCATTCTCTTTATAACATAGTAAAACAAAACAATCAACTCAAAATAACAAATATTCAAACACATTAGAGAAAGATGCCAAATCATCTTAAGCGAGATAGAATCTCCACCCCACAACAATACAATCAATACCATAGGGACTTTGCCTTAAGAGAGATAGAGGCGTACATCGTCGATCAATATCCGAGTACTTGAGCCCTTCTCTTAAGATGATGCAAAGACTATTTTCCTACAATTTGTGGCGGTTAAATCTCTCCTAAAATGATAACTCGTCTTTTCTCCTAAAATCAATCAATCAACTACCCTAAACCCGTAGGAACTTTGACGACAGTCAAAGAACTCCTCTAACTCTTTAGGGGAACTACAGATACTCTGATTCCACTCCCGTAAGGATATGTAGGCATAAGATGCGACATCTTATCGAGTATACTTAGAAATAAACCCCCTAGGCCTTTCAACCTTTAAGCAAATAACACTTAGCAATAAACAAACATAAAATAAGAGGTTCCTGTAGAGTACTACAGAAACTTAGGATGCTAGTACCTTCCCTAAGTTTAACCAACCCCCGAACCTAAAACTCTCTAAACCTTGCATTTGTATTGCATTGTGGGAATTTCGATCTTTATCCCTTCCTTTGAACAAATCAAAGTTCGCTTGCAAAATGAATATAAGATTCAAACTAATCAATAGAGCATCACCGCTCTATGCCTATGTATTCCCTCGAGCATCACCGCGACAGACGGCTAATGCTAAACGGAAAGAACGGAAAAAACTGACTCGATAGAGCATCACCGCTCTATGCCTATGTATTCCCTCGTGCATTGGGAAAGTCAGAGCCAACGTAGTTCGAGAAACTATGGGGGGGATTGCTCTCCAAGACATCATGTCTTGTGCCTACCTAATCGCGTCTGGTACGAGAAATCAGAGCAAAATGTAGTTCAGGCTAACTACAGGAAAACCGGGTGTTCTCGATCACACGTGGGTGAGAGAAAAGGTAGACGATACTAGCGCGTACACTCTAGCAGTTAGCTGTATTGCTGCTCGACCGTTGGAGACTTAGGTGTTACCTGTTTGCGGTAGAACAGACGTAGTATGTCATTGGTTTAAAGGTACGGGTTACCTAAAGGGTGATGAAGGAAAAGTGCTCGCTAGGATTATCGCAATCCTATGCCTACATACTCTCAACAGATATGAGAGATCAGAGCATCCGTAGTTCGGATAACTACGAAAAACGGTCTTGATCGAACGAAAGCAAGAGAGAAAAGGGGATCTCGGTTTCACGAGGGCAAGAGAGGGGATCTCAATCGCTAGGATGCGAGAGAAAGGAGTCTCGATCACACGGGGTTGAGAGAAAAGAGTTGCGGTCGCACGGGGGCGAGAGAAAAGAGGAAGCAGGCCTAACATGCCTAAACGGGAAGGAACTCGGGACACACACGCTAAAACCTAAGGCGTAAGAGCGAATGCGTCGCGTATTGCCCAAAAGGTATACACTAAACACTCTAGACGAATGAGAGGAGGCCCCCTACTCATCATTTCCCATGTATCTATTGGTTAGAACTCACAACGCTCGACGGTTGATTAAAAGACTTGAATTAGAAAGATTTTACCGAACAAAATGGTTCTGTTGACCCTTGACATTATGTGCAAGCTCCATTCCAATCTTCTCATCTTTTGGTCCTTGATGATGCTTTGAATCGGGACCAATGTGATGCTAAACCATCATAGCTCGACTTATAAGGGAAGTCAAACTTTAAGAGGCCTCAATTTTCATGCTATGGACAAGATAGAGAAACAATATTGAGGATCGTTCTCTAATTGAATCATGTCGCACGGACCAAAAATAGTGGGATCTCGTCTTGTAGATACAAGACTTCATCGATCACCAAAAGTCAAAATAAAATCGAGAGATAAAGAGAAATGAGGAGAGAAAGAAGTGGTCTCGGATCCAACATTATTCATCAATAATTTGATTGGTAATGAATTACGGAAATGTCGTCATCGACCAAAAAATGGATGAAATGACATAAAGTCGAAAAATGAGAAAGAAGAGAAAAAGTCGGTCTCGGATCCTTCATATCTCATCAATAATTTGACGGAGATTCGAAGGAAGTCTCTTCATCGATCAAAAAGACAGTTGAAATGACATAAAGTCAAAAAGTGAGAAAGAAGAGAAAAAGCCGGTCTCGGATCCTTCATTTCTCATCAATAATTTGATGGAGAATCGAGGAAATCTCGTCATCGACCAAAACAGAAAATGAGACAAAATATCCAATAACAAATGAGAAATGGATTCAACTTATAAAAAGTATATATAAAATATATAAATCCTAAAACTATGAATTAAAAGAAAATATTTATAAAGTTCTAAGTAAAATAAATATAAAGTATATATATACAAACTAAAAAACTAATAGAAAAATACATAAATTAATTAAAATAAAAATCTAACAAACATTTTTTTTAAATACATTAATAAACTATATTAAAGAAAAACAAGAAATAAGAGGGAGGGGTAAGCTGAGAGAACAGGGGGTGCAGCTGAAAAACTGGCTTAAGCCCAACACCAATTCAAACAGAAAAATTTTTAAAAGAAAAAAAGAAAAAAATATAAAACAAAATAATAATAAAAAAGAATTAAAAGAAAGAAAAAAATGTCTTCTTCCATGTTATCACTCTCACTCACCATTCCCTCTGCCTCAACATCTCTCACTCTCATTTTGTTCCAAAACCAACTCAATCTCTCCGTCACATTTCCGTTTCTCAAATTTGTTTCAATCTTAATCTCTCCCTGTTATCTCTGTTGGATTTCTCTCCTTCTCACCCTCCTCTATTCGCGAGTTTCCGGATTTGAGTCGAAGACGTTGAGAAACGTTGAGTTTCATGGAAGTCATGGGTTTCGCCGTGTGTTGTTTTCAGATCGGAGACGGGTTTCAGAGGTAATCGAAAAAATGGGTTTTATGGTTGATTTGTTGGGTTAGATGGTGAGATGGGTTTACATTTAACGAAGGTAAAACAGAGCTTCGTGAGGGCGTTGAAGATTTGGTTATGGAATGGTGAAAGAGGTGAAGTTGAATCTGGGTTATGAAAATATGAACAGGTTTTGCGGAGAGAAGATTTTGAGGATGAGTGTAGTTCTGCTACAGGGTTCTTCGCGGCAAGGTTTGTCGGTGGCGGTGGTGATCTGTTTCGAAAGTTTGGAAGAGGAGAAATGAGCACGGTTCTGAAGATGGTGACGATTTGGTAGCAAGAGAGTGAGTTTTGGAGTTAGAACGGAGTTGTGTTTCTGGATTTCGCTTGGAAGAGGGGGGTTGTTTGAAGCTTGAAGAAAATGATGTTTGGGTATGAATGTTGAAAGCGAAATGGCAAATGGGTTTCTCCGAAAATCTGAGTTTTATGGAGTTTAAGGTTGAGTTTGTTTGTGTTGTTGAAGGTTGAGTTTGTTGGTTATGGAGTTTCACGAAGATTTTAATGAAGCGAATGATGAAGAACACGGTTTGGGTTGATTGAAAGTGTGAAAATCTGGGTTTCAACTTTGGGCTATTTGGTTATGGGTTCGTTGCTTGTTGTTGGTTATATATCTGGGTTGAGGTTTAATGGCAGATTGACGTAAACGGAGGTTGAAGGTGTTCTGAGTGAGCTTCAGAGATAGAGGTCGTGGTTTCAGGTTTGATGCAGAAGGATAATGATAATGGGTTTGGTTTAGTCGTTGAGGGAAAGCAAAACTGGATAAGGATAGGAGGTTGGCGGTTTGTTTCGAAGAACTCTGGGTTTGGGTGAAGTGAGGTTTGGAGACGATGATATGTTGTGGTATCGGGTTGCTTTGAGTAGAGAGGAAAAGGGTTTAAGAGATTGGCGTTTGAAGGAGAGGAAGGTGTTTTCATGGTGGTTGTTGTTTGGTTCTGGGATTGAGAATGTTTGGGTTTGTGAAGGTGGGGGTGACACTGTAGTGGCGGCTACAGTGTTAGGGTTGGGGTCTCCAAGAGGGAGATAATGAATAGTGACTTTATAGGGGAAATGCAGACACGTGGCAGCTGGGTTTGGGACTAATTAATGGTTGATTCTGATTAAAATGCTAATAAACAATGATTAGTAAGAAAAAAAGCTGATGTAAATGATAATGAACATGCACTGTGATTAATTAATAGAAAAGTTGTTAGAAACAAAAATGAACTAAAACATAATTAAAGCTAATTCACTTAAACTAACCAAATAATTCTAATAATAATTAACATCTATCCTTAATTAAAAATTAAACTAAAACTAAATTAATAATAATTTTAATTAAAAGAAAATAAAAATCTATATCTAAAAATAAAAACGAAACTCTATTTCTATTTTCTATTTAAAAATAAAACTAATTAAAATTCTAAATAAAAAATCAATTAATAACCTATTTTAAAAAACATTTTCTTAAAGACTTAATCCTAAAAATCATTTAAAAAAAGCCTAATAAAAAAATCAAATTACAAACTATATTCCAAAATAAATAAAAATCTAACAAACAAAAATATATATTAAAAATAACATCTATCCACTTAAAAAACAAATTATAATAAAAATTATATTTAAAATTTTTCTACTTAATCAAAATATAAAACAAAAACTATTCTACATAATTAAATAAGACAAAAATAGCAATAAAAATGCAAAAATGTTATGGAAAACAGGCGAGAACCGAAATGCGCTGGTATTTTCGACATGGATTGAATTATCAAGAAGAGAGCGACTTTCGCTCGATTTCGACATTGAACTTCTCGCTTGAATTAATTTGAATCGCCTGAAACGCGAGCAAAGCGGCTAAAATCCTGTTAAATTCAATTCGACCAATAACACGGGCAAAATGCAACCTAAATGACATGCAAATGAAAACAAAGCAAAAGTCAGTCAAAGTCGGAAAACCGGTGGGCAAATTTTAGGGTGCAACAGCAGGCACAAGGGCCCCAATCTTTGCTGAGCAGCATATTCTTAAATCGTCCATTTTCCCTAGCATCGTTATCCTTTCATTTTACCATTTCGCATTTATCATTGAGAAGAAAACAAATAAGCTTAGCTAACGTTCATCACAATTCAAATTAAGAGGTTCCCGTTGAGTACAACGAACGTGGGGGGTGCTAATACCTTCCCCTTGCGTAATCGGCTCCCGAACCCAAAACATTGGCTGCGACGATGTCGTTCTTGTCTTTCATTTTAAAAGATTTTCTTTATATTTTACTTTCCCATCTTTTTGGGATAAATAAAATTTGGTGGCAACTCTGTCGAACTGCATTGCGCGCCTTTAGCGTGAAGGTCGTGTCTCCGAATTATCTCTATGTGATTTTTCAAGGTGCGATAGTTGGAGACTCTGCTGGGGAATTATTGCTCCATGCAAGAGAGAGTCGAGCCTATCTTAGTTCTAATTATGAGCCTGTTAGCTTTGCTTAGTTGTTTTTTTCTCGTTTGCTTGTTTATTTGCCTTTCTATCCTTGTCTTTGTTACTATTGATTATTGTGACATTATTGGGCTCTTCTATTTATGGGTACTTTGTGTGATGACTCTATACTCGAGTCTGAGTAAAACATAGGATTGGGATGGTGGTTGTGTAGCGAATACTTGCGTGGGCTCTTCCACATAAGGCCGAAGCAAAAACCGCGCTTGGAGTAAATTCCCTTGGAGATGTTATTGTTGTGGTGATTCTTTTCTAAAGCAATAATGTTTTCGAGCCTGAATCGTTGACCCTAAGGACCATTAACCCATTCTATCCATGGTGGTTGGTAGTGTTAACTCCTTTTAGATTAATACGAGTGCCCCAATCAGATGAAATCCCTTGAACGTATTACTTCCTGACAGTAATATTTTCAACCTCGGCCTGTGACTCTGAGAACCTGTTTTAGAACCCGTGTGTCGATGGTTATGTAGTTGACACCTCTGAGGAGTCTTTCTCGTGTGAAAGATATGAAAACTTCACCTAGAGAAGATCCTTTCGAGGATATTATTGTCGTGATGAGGCTTTGTCATGGCTATAATATCTTTAAAAGATATCCGTGACTCTAGGCACTTACCCATTTTAGAATCCTACCTGTGGGGTTTCTTTGAGCAGTGACTTTGGTTCTTGACCCGTTCCTCTGGCCAACCTCAGAACTGTTTGAACTTGTGATCCTGCGATCTTGGATCTTGCATCTTGTATTTCATCCTACATACATGTCATTGCATTTCACTACATTTGTTATGCATCTGGAATTTCATTTCGTCAGCACAATCTCATTTCTCCTTCCTTTCTCTCCAGTAAATCAAGTTGATTCCTCGATGTTATAGCACCCCAAAATTTTCCTTAGTTTCTTCTAACTTTTAATTGCTTTTGTTCCGCATTCATCTGCATCATCATTAGGTCACAATTTATAATCTTACTTTGCATTGGTCTTCTAAGATATGAGATCAGGAGTTTCTCTGAATCATATCATATGTGTTAAGATTTCTCAAGAGATATCAGCTGATTAGGGTTCAAAGTGGTTTGAGGCAAAAGATTAGGGCTATCTTAAGTTTCTCTTATCATCATGAAATCTTTAAGGATACATGCGACATGGGTTATTTTGAAGACCAGGAGGCACTAAATTCAAGTGGTTCATGGTTGAAGGTCATCAAAGACCAAGATCATGGTTTATGCGAGTTCAAATCCCTCTGGAGAATTCAAATTGCAAGATTAATTCAAGATGTGGTCCATATTGCAAGTCTTGATTATAAGTGTTTGCTATTGGTTCAAGTCGAGCATTCCATTTATTCAAGTTTTATTTCAAAGTTTGATCCAGTTTCAATTGATTCAAGATTGGTCAAGGTTCAATTTTTGTTTCATTTCAAATCTAATTGCAATGTCAGGAAGGGTGCACCTTTTAATTTAAGACTAAATTACAAGTTCAAAGTCCCATACCACATGGAAGTGCAAATGGTAATTCAATAAAAGCCCATGTCATTTTCCATTTCAATCCCATGCCAAAGGCCCATTAGGGAGTCTAAAAAGTTGACCTAAAAGGGGTGAGGGGTTGTCTTTCTGAAAATAGAAGAAGAAAAAATAAAAGTCATAAAAGAGAAGAAGGCAACTTTCCCTTTTTTTTCTTCAATCAACTCATCTTCTTCATCTGCTACAAACACACCCAAACAAGCTTAAAATAAGTGTTTCAAAACGGGAACATAGCCACCAAACAAACTCCTCCACCAAGATTTGGTTGCGATGACTTTGTCTTTCCCATTCTTTTAGGTTTTCTTAGATCGTTTCCTTTTGCTCTCTTTGGGATAAATAACATTCGGTGGCGACTCTTCTGTTTGTTTCCGCCGGCCCCTTTATCGCAGTTGCGACAGTTGGCGACTTTGCTGGGGGCATCTGGTTCCCTATGCGAGTCAATCCTAGCGGTTGTTTGTTTTATGTTTTGGGTGTTTATTTTTGTGTGTATGTATGTTGTATTTGTATCATTTTTGTTGTATATCATTGCATTTTCATTTTATTTTCCGCACTTTATTATTGTTATCATATTATACTGCTATTGTTGTGTTGTTGGGTGGGTTGTTCCATTGAGAGATAAGCCTAATACCCAGGCTTGAGTACACACCTAGTAATAATGTGGAGAGTAGTGCGGGCTTTCATGTTTGGTATGCACGATCCCTCATGAAATTCGTGTCCAGACGAAGTTTTCTTTGAAGACATCTTATCATGTGCATCTTGGACATTTGAGGAGATGTTGGATCTGAAAACTAACAACTCTGGAGACCGTTCATTGGGAAGTCAGTTGAGACCTCCTTGATTGACCATGATGCCAAACTAGAAATGTTGAACATATCATCGTTTATCGACCTAAGAGTCCGTGATACTGATGACCTGTTAGGATTGCCATGTTATCCAAGACTAGAACCTACTTGTGAGAGGGAATGGGTTTTTGCAGGAAACTTGGCTTTCAACCTACTCGGTTTTCTGGTTTTCTTATCAGTGTGAATTTAGAAGCCTAGTATTCTGGTATTCTGATTATTCTGGTATTATAGTATTCTGGTTATTTTGGTATTCTGGTACTCCGATATTTTCTTCAGAGCAGATTTATGAGCTTATTCAATTGCAACACAACAATTATTCAGAGCTTTGTGGAAGCTTTGATTCCATGTCTGTTGCATTTCATATTGCATTGCATAAGCATTTGTGCATCATTTTTGTATATCCTTCCTCAGTCAGAAGCAGAGAGCGCATCCATCTTTTGTCCAACCCGCAGTTGATTTCCCGACACTCGTATTGGACTTGAATTAGCTTTTGGAAGAATTATGGACTCAGGAGAACAAAATCAGGGTGTTACAAGGGTAGAATTTGAATTGATGAAGAATCAGTTGGATCAACTCATGGTCTAGATACCGCACGTGCTAATGAGGAAAACTAGTATGAGTCAGGGTTTGGATACCACACGCACTCGGAAAATCGTCACTAGCCAGGACCTGAATGTCGCGCATATTAATGGAATAATCACTAGCCAGAGCCTGAATGCCGTACATGCCAATGAAACACGCGGTGTGAGCCGGGGTCTAGAAACCACACAGGTTCAAGAAATAACCGGAGGAAGCTAGGGTCTGGATACCGCACGGGCTTGAGTAAAACCGGTGTGAGCTAGGGTCTGGATACCACGCGAGCTCAAGAAAACATCATTAGTCAGGATCTGAACATCACACATACTAATGGAAACGTCACTAACCGGGGTCTGGATACCATGCGGGTTAATGATACAATTGTCGCTACGCGAAAAATGACACAGAGTCGCCACCAGATTTTATTTATCCCAAGGAGGGAAAGGGAAATAGCGATAAAACCTTTGGAAAAGGAGCATGATCATCGCAACCAAGTCTTATGGTTCGGGAGTCGGTTATGCAAGGGGAAGGTATTAGCACCCCCTCGCATCCATCGTACTCGATGGGAACCTCCTAGGCTATTTCGCGTGAATGGGTATTTTTACTTAAAAGTTTGCTTGCTTAAGGAAAGAGGGGTTGGTTTTATATTTTAATGCTCGCCAAGGATTGTGTCCCTTGTGCCTATGTATCCTCACTTAAAAGAAGTCAAGAATCAGGGCTCCGTAGTTCGGAGGCTTATGAAATAGTTGTTTGTTGGTTGATTTTATACCTTGAAAAAAAGGGTTTTTGATTGATGCCCTAAGGCAAAAAAAATAGTTTGATGAGTTGGTGTTATTTTTTAGGTTTTTTGAAGAGAAATGGTTCTTGACTAGGATTACACAAAAAAACTTTGGACAGAGGTGAATGTTTCGAATAGCCAAGTCGAACGCCTTGTATCCAAAACATTCGGAACGAGTGTAGGAGGATTCCATTCTCATTCCTTCTCCACCATCTTAAAATCCATGGTGTACAACCCTAACCATATATTTATTGTATTTTGGGTTTTTTATGAGAAAAAGGATCAGTTGATGTTGGATCAAGGTTTATTGTTTGTAAAGATATATTTGAAGCGATATTGACAAGGTCGATGGCGATGCGCAAGGCAATCGACTTACAAGGTTAAAAATGGCTCGATAAAATCGAGAGTTTGTTTTTGAAAATGGTTTTTGGAATCAAAAGTCAACAAGGACAATAGCAATATTCACATACTAAAATCATACAAACATATGGGGTTAGTCGGCTAAAAAAAAATCGAGACATGCAAAAAAAAACGGCGAACTCCTTGAAAAAAAATTTTTTTAAGGTAAAAATAGCAAAAAATAAACAAACTGATCAGTTCGCGCCGCGAAGGGTGTTTGCGCCGTGAACCGAGAAAAGTGGACATTCTATTTTATACATGTTCGTGCAGCGAACTTAGAAAGTTGTCATTCTGTTTTTTGCATGTTCACGCCGCGACCTGAAGCGAAAAATTCAATATTTCTTTTTTTTTTTGCTGTCTTTTGTGGTTTTCTTTCCTTTCTATTGGTTCTTAAAAATGGTTTCTTGGTCCTCTTGGGACCTCACACCATACACCCAGCACAAACACACTTAACAAATGATAATAAATGGCAAGTGCAGAAATATAAAGGGAGAAAAAGTTTGAAATGGATACCCAAGAGCTTCCTTCTTCTTTGTTAAGCTTCCACTGGTTTAATTATGTGTTTTCTTCCTTCTTTCCTTCTATGCTTTGAAGGTGCTTCTCCTCAAAGGTTCTCTATGGGTTTCTATGGAACTCTCTTGATTCTTGTTGGTTTTCTTTCTCACTCTTTTTTTATGGTTTTCTCTCTAGGGTTTCTTGCTCTCTTTCTATCTTTTTTCTCAATATCTAATGAATGATGAATGAAAATCTTTTGCAGCCCCTCTCCTCTTCTTATCCCACTTTTTCTGCTGCCTTTTTCTGATGTACCAAAACAACAACTCTTGCACCTGTTTCAACCTTTAGACTTTCCATATTTGGGGGTACTTATTACCACTTTTCTGGTGTAGCCCTACTCCTTTCCATTTCTATGCATGTTTTGCTGTATTTTCTTCTGCAGCACTCTACATTGCCATCCATCCTTGTACCCATTGGTTGGTTATGCTTGGACATACTCATGTAGTCAATACCACTACCTTTTGGACAGAATTTTCAAATTCTGATTTTTGATGTGTAGATGCATCAACCTAAGTTTATCCCTTTGGTTTTGTGACATAAAATGATTTTTTAACATGATACATATTGCCACTTCTTGCATGGGGATGTTTTGGATTGCATCCATATTGCCTATGGTTGAACGCACATAGTCTTGATCTTGTAACATACCAATGTTAACTCTTAAGTATTTTTCTTTGGATGTTTGTGGGCATAATGTAGCACATGAAAACTTGGTGTGGCATGAATATTACCATATTATGGATTTGATTAGAGACTTGAATGAAGATTAGAAATAGATTAGTTTCTAAACATTACTTAGAGTTGGAAATCTTGTAACAAATGACATTCTTGCAAATATCATGAAATTTCTCTTTGTAATATTCTTGAATCTAGTCTTGAATTCATGAATCTTGGACTTTGAATGATGGATTCTCTTATGCCATTATATAAAATAAAGTCTTGAATTATGCACTTGTGATCTTGACTCATGCTTTGCAAATTTGAACTCCACTTGACCAAGAATTTAAAACAAAATTGGATGAAGCAAACTTGAATTTGGCCTTGCATTTCATGTTCATTAGGAATATTTATCTTGAATATCCCAATATTTTTCAAGTAACTTCTTCTTGAAGCAATCTACATGAGGAGGCTTTCCAACTTAGATCAAGCCTTAGGTGATGAACCTTTTCTTCTATGTATTCCATGATAGGCAATCTATCTCATTTGAAAAATGGAAAATAACAAATCGACCCAATCTATACCTTATGAACCCACATGCTTGATATGCAATAGAACGATGTATGATATGGCGAATGTAGGGTATAAAGGATAAAGATGAAAATAAGGGTGTGACAGCTACCCCTATTTAATCCTCTTGGACCTGAATGTCTGGAGGATAAAGGTGCTTGAATATTCATGGTAGAAGAGAATTAAATACTAGAATACCCGGGATTTTCAACTGGAGAGGTGTGGAATGAAAGTAGACAGTCAGCGAGATGGTTTGAAAAAAGGTGTCTGTTAGTGAAGAAGGGTTATGAGGTATATGATGATATGCTTGAGATGCAATGCGGAATGAATACGAGTGCTTTGCCAGCCCGAAGAGGAGGCACCTCATAATAGGGAATCATAATTGGCTAGGAGATATTCCTTCTATAAAAGATAGAGAGGACTCGGGAGTATTGAAATGTGAGATATTCCTTCTATGAAAGGTAGAGATGACTCAAGAATATGGATTGTGAGATATTCCTTCTACAAAAGATAGAGAGGACTCTAGCAACTGGTTTTTTCTCTTATAAAAGGCAAGGAGGACTCCCGAATAAAAGGTTTGGAGAAAATGTTTTCTTCTACAAAAGGTAGAGAGGACTCCGAAACAAAAGGTTTGAAGACAAAATAACTCCTTCTACATCATGATGAGGAGGCTCCCTTGGGAGGATACGATCGTATTTCCTTCTGTCACGACAGAAATGGCTCCAGAACAAAAGGTTAGGAGGAAAGGTTCCTTCTACAAAAGGTAGAGAGGACTCCAAAACAAAAGGTTTGAAGACAATTTCTTCTACAAAAGGTAGATAAGAGACTCCCTTAGGAGAGGACGATCGTTCTTTCTTCTGCGAAAAACAGAAAAGATTCCTGAATAAAAGGTTAGGAGAAAAGTTCCTTCTACAAAAGGTAGGGAGGATACTTACGAAAGGTAAGCTGACAAGAACCTACACAAAAGGTATGAGAGGTCTTATTAAAGGTAAGTTGAATCTGTTGCGAAAGGAAAGGCAGGGATATTTCAAAAAGGTAAGTGAATAGATAAACACTCCAAAAGGATCCTGCCAAGATTTCCACAGGAAATTCGCATCTTTGAGAATGACTGGCTAAGCACATGTAATGATGCATCATGTATGCAAAAATGTCAGGGATGTAAGGACATGAAGGTTGGGGGTGATGATTTATGCCAAGTGATTGGGCTTTGGTTTGGGGCGTCAAGTTTGACTTCCCAACATCCTTGTGACGAAATTTGGATCATCTCTAGATGGTCTTATCAGACAAGCTGTGCTGGCCAGTCAGGTTGCCCCTGACTTGGTCAAGTCCTGGCAAGCTTTATGATCAGACGATTCTTGGTGTACACGTGCGCCTACTAGAGATCGCTTTTATCCTTCATACACCTAGGTCGAAGAGCAACCTTATGCTTTCTTTTGTTATTATTATCGTTATCCCATAATTTTCAATGCAATATTTATTAGGAATGAAAATTCCAATTTTTGCAAACATAAAAGAAAATAAATTTGACACACGAATTGAAGAAAAAGATTTTTATTGATGATAAAGTGACCCATAAATGGGTAATTTTACATAAGGATACAATTCCTAAAAGAGGTAATTGCAGAAAATATGACAAAAAGCACAGTGGCAATGTGAAAAAGGATCAGATTTCCATTGAGTTCCAATTCTACTATGATCCCTATGGCCTTGAAGCTTCTCGTACATTGCCTCTGAGGAAGGTGGATGGATTGATCTTCCCCATGTGTAGTTCTCTTTATTCTGGTGATGAGCTCACAGACTTTTCGCAGACCTCAGTCTTTTCTTTTTTAGGTCCCTAACTTTTGCCTAGACCGCCCTTTCGAGTTTTCAGTCTACCGGGATACCCTTTTTTTTGCCTAAGTTGCCCCTAAGGTTTTTTAACTTATCGGGTGTTATTTTTTCATTTTAACCCTAAATTTTGCCTGGACTTTTTCTTTTTATTGTCCACCGGGTTTGCTCTCAAGCATAGTATTTTTTGACTGCGTCTGCGTTTACAGGGGATGACAGATCTTCACCGTCCATGTTGGATAATATCAAGGCCCCTCAGGAGAAAACCTTTTTTACAACATATGGACCCTCATAGTTAGGTGTCCATTTTCCCCTTGGGTCTGTGTGGATTGGCAGAATCTTTCTCAATACCAAGTCTCCCACTTCAAAATCTCGAGGGCGAACTTTCCTGTCAAACGTCCTTTTCAACCGCTTTTGGTAAAGCTGGCCATGGCAGATGGCTGCCATGCATTTTTCATCAATAAGATTAAGTTGATCAAATATCGCCTGCACTCATTCTGCTTCGTCAAGCTTGACATCAGTCAGAATTCTCAGGGAAGGGATTTCTACCTCAACAGGGAGTACCGCATCCATGCCATATACAAGAGAAAATGGAGTTGCCCCAGTAGAAGTGCGCACTGAAGTGTGATAGCCATGCAAAGCAAGTGGTAGCATTTCATTCCAATCTTTATATGTTTTCACCATTTTCTGAACAATCTTCTTGATGTTTTTGTTTGCTGCTTCCACAGCACCATTCATCTTTGGGCGATATGGCGACGAATTGTGGTGCTCGATCTTGAAACTTTCACACAATTCCTTCATCATCTTGTTATTTAGGTTAGAACCATTGTCAGTAATGATTTTATTTGGGACTCCATAGCGAAAAATGATTTCTTTCTTGATAAAGCGGGTGACCACTTGCTTGGTGACATTGACATAAGACGCGACTTCCACCCATTTAGTGAAGTAGTCAATGGCCACTAAGATGAAATGATGACCGCTTGAAGCAGTTGGCTCGATGCGTCCAATCACATCTATACCCCACATGGCGAAAGGCCAAGGCAACATCAAGATATTCAGGGGAACTGGCGACACATGTATCTTATCTGCATAGATTTGACATTTGTGGCATGTTTGCACGTGACGGTAGCAATCAGTTTCCATCGTCAACCAGTAATAACCAGCTCTCAAAATCTTCTTAACCATCGTGTGTCCACTGAAATGTGTACCAAAAGAGACTTCATGGATTTCGTTTATGATTCGGTCGGCTTCGTGTCTATCCATGCATCTGAGCAAGACTGAGTCATAGTTTCGCTTGTAAAGCACATCCCCACTTAAGAAGAATTTGGACGAAAGCCTTCTTAAATACTTCTTATCTGTGATGGAAACGTTTTCTGAATACTCTTTCTTTTATAGATATATTTTGATATCATAGAACCAAGGTTGATCATCGGTTGCTAACTCTGCTTCCAGACAGTGAGCAGGCTCATCAAGATGTTCAATACGGATATATGGTGCCTCATTCTTCCATTTAACTTTGAACATGGATGAAACTGTGGCAAGAGCGTCTGCCAATTGATTGCTTTCTCTAGGAATGTGATTGAAAGTAATCTCATCAAAGTATGGGATTAATTTTAAGACGTGATCCCGATATGGAACTAGTTTGTTGTCACGTGCTTCCCAGTCGCCTCTGACTTGACTGATGACTAGAGCCGAGTCCCCATACACTTCCAAAATCTTGATTTTGTGGTCAATAGCGGCTTCAATTCCGAATATACATGCTTCATATTCTGCCATATTGTTGGTACACTTGAAACATAATCTTGCGGTGAATGGAATATGGAAACCGGTAGGAGATGTGAGGATTGCCCCTATTCCATTGCCTTGAGCGTTTGCGGCGCCATCGAACACGAGCGTCCATCGCGATCCTGGTTCGGGTCCTTCATCTGGGCCTAATGTTTCATAGTCTCTGAAAAACATGATGTCTTCGTCAGGTAAGTCAAAACACATGGGCTGGTAATCTTCCACAGGTTGGTGGGCAAGGTAGTCAGATAACACACTCCCTTTGATAGCTTTTTGTGAGACGTACTGGATGTCATATTTTGTCAGTACCATTTGCCAACGGGCTACTCGTCCGGTGAGAGCAGGCTTCTCGAAGATGTACTTGACTGGATCCATCTTTGATATCAACAATGTGGTATGGGTCAACATATACTGCCTTAAGCGTTTGGCAGCCCATGCGAGCACACAACAGGTCTTTTCCAACACTGAGTACCTCGTTTCACAGTCAGTGAATGTTTTGCTTAAATAGTAGATAGCATGCTCCTTTCTACCCGTTTTGTCATGCTGCCCCAACACGCATCCCATGGATCCTTCCAGAACAATTAAGTACATGATGAGAGGTCTTCCTGGCACGGGAGGCATCAAAATCGGTGGCTCTTGCATATATTCTTTTATTTTCTCAAACTCTTTTTGGCAATTGTTATTCCACACGATTGCTTGATCTTTGTGAAGCAACTTGAATATTGGCTCACAGGTGACTGTTAGGTGAGATATGAATCTGGCAATGTAGTTTAATCTCCCTAAGAAGTCACGAACCTCCTTCTCTGTTCTTGGAGCTGGCATATTTTGGATAGCTTTTACTTTGTCAGGATCGACTTCAATCCCTTTTTCGCTTACAATAAAACCTAGCAATTTACCAGATCTTACCCCAAAAGTACATTTATTCGGATTGAGCCTTAGCCTGAACATTCTTAGCCTAGTAAAAAACTTTTCCAAGTGGATGAGATGTTCCTCTTTAGTTTGGGATTTTGCGATCATATTGTCTACATAGCATTCAATCTCTTTATGTATTATATCATGAAAGAGAGTCACCATTGCTCATTGATATGTCGCGCCAGCGTTCTTCAGACCAAATGGCATAACCTTATAGCAGAAGGTTGCCCAAGGGGTAATGAAGGTAGTCTTTTCCATATCCTCTGGAGCCATTTTAACTTGGTTGTATCCGAAGAAACCATCCATGAAAGAGAACACAGAGAATTGAGTCGTATTATCCATTAACACATCAATATGTGGCAGCGGAAAGTCATCTTTTGGGCTGGCTCTATTTAGGTCTCTGTAGTCGACGCACATCTGCACCTTACCACCTCTTTTAGGCACAGGTACAATGTTGGCTACCCATTTAGGGTATTTTGATACTGCCAAGAATCCGACATCAAGTTGCTTTTGTACTTCCTCCTTAATCTTAAGGGCCATGTCAGGTCGAGTTTGTCTCATCTTCTGCTTTACAGGCGGACAATCTTCCTTAAGCGACAATTTGTGCACCACGATGTCTGAATCTAATTCGGGCATGTCTTGGTATGACCAAGCAAACTCATCTGCATACGCGCGTAGGAGCTTGATCAGTCTTCTCTTCACACTCTCTTCTAGGGCAGCGCCTACCTTGATCTCTTTCTTGTCCTCTTCGGTTCCAAGATTGACAACTTCCAATGACTCTTGATGCGGTTGAATGATCTTTGATTCTTGCTTCAATAGTCTGGCTAACTCCTCAGGGAGTTCACAATCTTTCTCACAATCCTCGTCAGTGTGGTAGATTGGGTTATCAAAGTCATATGGAACCGTAGCAGTATCGTTATCAATGGAATCCGGGGTAGATATGCATGATTGGTGATTTTATGCTTTATTTTGAGAAGATGAAAAAGAAGAATGCAAGAAAACATTGCCATTTATTTATGCAAAAATAAAAAAGAAAGATAGGGAACACAATTGAATGCAAAAGGTTCATTTCATTCATAATAAATATTAATTGAAAACACGGGGGCCCTACAAAATAATCCTTATGCCTTGGGCGGAGCATAGGATTTGAAAGCAAAACAAGGAAAATTACTCTTCGACAAGGGTGACTTCTGGTATCTCCATAACAGTCCAATTATTGAGTTGTTGATTCGGTGCCCTTGGGTACACCATGCAGACTTCCTTTAGTGCATCATCTTCAGCTTCCACAATGGCCACCTGATCATCCACCATATGTCCACCACTAACAAAGGCAAGTGAAGGAATGAACCCTTTGTCCTTGTCAACAGTTGTCTTCTGCTGAACTTTGTGATTTCCAAGGTAACCTGAACCAGTTCTGTTTTTGTTGATGGGTAGCTCCAACACTCTTCCCCAACCTTTAGGGTGACCGGCCTCAATTACGGTCCTTGCATCCTTCCAAGTAACCATGGGGGATCCCGACCTTTCTGACTTCTTTTCCTCCTTCTTAGCAGGGATCATTTCCACACTTATCACATCGAATGCTTGAAAAGGGGTCTCATGAACTTTCCCTCCTACTTCCACATAACGAAATAAAGACAGATGACTTACTAGAATATCCTCTTCTCCCTCAATGACGACAAGCTGATTATTAACCATGAACTTTAGTCTTTGGTGAAGAGTGGTTGTTACAGCACCAGCTGCATGAATCCAAGGACAGCCTAGCAAACAACTGTAAGCAGGATAGATATCCATCACGTAGAATGTGATAATGAAAGTGTGAGGTCCTATTTTGATGGGGAGATCAACTTCCCCTATCACAGTCCTTCTTGCCCCATCAAAGGCTTTCACTATCACTGAACTGGGTTTCATCATCAATCCTTCAATGGTCAGCTTGGCCAACAAATTCTTTGGTAAAACATTTAAGGATGATCTAGTATCTATCAATACTCTCGACAAAACAACATCAACACATTCGATGGAGATGTGCAAAGCTTTATTATGGTTCTTCCCCTCGGGGGGCAACTCTCTATCATTAAAGCTCAGAATATGTGTGGAGGCAATATTCGACACCACTCCTTCAAATTGCACAACAGATATTTCTTGGGGAACATGAGCAGTCTTCAAAAACTTGACCAATGACTCTTGATGGGCAGGGGAGCACATTAGCAATGACAACATGGAAATCTTTGAGGGTGTTTGGTTGAGCTGGTCCACCACCTTATAATCACTTTTTCGGATGATTCGTAGGAATTATTTGACATCTTCATTAGAATTTCTTTTTTGAGTAGAAGTCTGCCCCTGCTCAATTGTTGGCTGCTTCTCACTTGTACTGTTTGGTGGTGGTACGAGTGCAAAAATCCTCCCACTTCTAGTTATTCCACCGGTTCCGATCATGTTCTCTACAGAACTATCAACTTTCACAGCATGCTCTTCCACCTTCTGCCCATTAATGTAAACAGTTGGCTCATATTTCCAAGGGACAACCTTGGTGCTCTCAAAAGGGAAATGAGCAGGTGTGGATATCACTAATGGAGCGAGTGAAGGCGGGGACAGTGGAATCTCTACTTGATCATATAGTATCTACAATGGTTCACGAACTTGATCATATGGGGTCTGAACATGATGCCAATCATAATCACATGGGATTTCCAAGGGAACACGAGGCTGATCACATGGAATTGTTAGCGGTACAACATCATACGAAATTTGTAGTGGAACTTGGACAGGATACCAATCTTCATCACATGGAATTGTCAACGACACATGAGGTTGCTCATACGGAATCGTCAATGGTACACGGTTCTGACCATACAAATTGTTCAACAGTTCTTCATCATAAGTAAATTCCATCGGATCATAGGGAATATCAAGAGTGGCCACTTCTTTAGCATTTGACATCTGTTCTATCAATATGACACCTTGATCTAACAAATTTTGGATGCGCATCTTCAATTCATGACAGTTTTGGGGATCTTTCAAACAATGTTGACAATCCTCGGTACATCCTGGGACAATATTCTTCATTAACAATTGTTCTTTAACAACAGCAAAGGGGGTCTTCATTTTATCAACTTCTGACACCAACATTTTTCCTCTAGATTCTTCAATCATGTTTGTAGCATGGTTTGGCATTGGATTATTAGTCACATTGGGAGTATTTTTGGTGAAATTGATGGCCTTTGAATCAATGAGATCTTGCACCACGTACTTCAAAGCTTTGCAGTTTTCAATATTATGTCCGGGAGCCCCATAATGGAACTCGCAACGGGCATTTGCATCATAGCCAGGAGGTAGGACAGCGGGAGGAGCTTTCATTTCTATCAACTATACTAAGGAACCCTTAAGTAAGAGTGGAAGCAACCTAGCATATGTTGTCGGAATAGGATCAAATCTTTTCTCAAGTCTCCTTTGTCTTGGCGGACCCTGATAATAGCCTTGACGTTGTTGTTGGTAGGGAACTTGAACAGTCGGTTGACTTGCAGGTATAGAGAGAGGTTGATTTGGAGTAATAGCGGCCACATGATGATAAGAGCCTTGGTATGCTTTGGCTTTCCCCTTATCCATCAAGGTAACGCTCGTTTCGCCTTCTCTTTTCCTTGCAAAACCTTGGTAGGGCTTTTTAGATCCACCGGAAACTCCATCAGCATTTTGAATCTTCCCAATCTTTATCATGTTCTAAATCCTCTCACCGACCATCACTAAATCTGAGAACACAGAAGATGTGCATCCAACCAAGCGTTCTAGGAAAGGACCTTGAAGAGTCCCCATGAACATATCGGTCAACTCTCTTTCAAGAAGAGGAGGCTGGACTCTAGCAGCTAAGTCCCTCCACCTTTGGGCATAGTCCTTGACCGCTTCACCAGATTTCTGGGTCAAGCCTTGAAGTTGTGTGCGATTAGGCGCCATGTCAGAATTATATTGGTAGTGCTTCAGAAATGCCTCGGCTAACTCTTTCCAAGTCTTGATATGTGTACCTTCCAACTGCATATACCATTCAAGGGATACCCCACTGAGGCTATCTTGAAATAAATGCATCAACAATTTTTCGTCGTCAGAGTAGGCCGCCATCTTCCTACAATAAGATCGGATGTGAGTTCGGGGATAGCTTGTCCCTTTGTATTTTTCAAAGTTAGGGACTTTGAACTTGAGTGGAATCTTAACACCGGGCACCAAACACATATCCGCGACATCTAACCCAAAAGTGATTGGGCCTTGTAGTCCTTTGACTGTCTCTTGTAAGGAAAGTACCTTCTTTTCCAAGTCAGTAGTTGGTATTCCGGAAGCGTCTACGGCCAAGTTGTCGTGAGGGTTGTAGAAACCTTCGTGATCATCAAAGTGGATTGGAGGGGTAGCCGCACCACTACCAGGAGTATGGATTGCGCCTACACCGGCAGGAGTAGGGACCGTGCCACCAGGAACGGGGATTGCATTTGTAGGAGTAGGAATGGCATTGTCAGGGGTGGGGTTTGAGCCTACAGTGGTAGGAATTGGAGCGTTGGTAGTGTTTCTCTCCATAGCTTGTCTCATTTCTTCTTGTCCTCTGGCCATAGCCTGGATGACTTCTATCAGCTAGCCCATTTGAGTCTTCATGTGGGTCATCTCCTCCCTGAAATCGGCTTGAGTCTGCTCAATTTGATCCATTAGTAATCTTTGCTTGCCACGAGTGTAGTAGGGGTGTCGGGAAGTCAGCTTGTTTACTGCGAATGAAGGTCAAGTTTTTGTAAGTTTTGGTTTTGTTTTTATGAAATGTGATATGATGCGTATGGAATGCATATGAACAATGTTATGTGCAAAGCTCTTAGTAACCTTGTTAGTTATTGTTAAGAATATAAATATTTTCCATTGCAATTAATCAGAAGAGACATAATAGAGCAAACTCTCATTTCATTAAGGCTTGAAACCAAGGTCAAATACAAAATACAAAAGATACACTTCTTAAACAAATTACAAATCGACTCTAAATGTGACTCCTTGGGCTCTGCGAACCTCCTCTAAATCTGTAACAAGTTCTCCCATTGTTTCCTTGCAAAACTTCACAAAGTCGAACACAGGGACAAAAGTGTTTTCAGGAGTCATCACTTAATCGACTATCTTCAATTTTTCAGGGATCTGCTGAAGCACAAAGTTGGAGAATCCCGCCAAGTTTATGAATTTGTTCTTCCACTCCTCATAGAGAATTTGGAGATCATGGATGATGTCATCTCTCTGAAGTACCGCAACTTCTGCTTGGCGATAACTTTCTTCCCAATAGTGGAAGATGTCTTGTAGCTCCAGGTATAACTCATCATAGATTCCATCTTTCAGTCTTCGGATTTCTTCGATATCTCTACCCAACTGGTACTCTGCTTGTACGAAATCTCGCTGTGCGTTCTCTTTTTCCAAAAGTTCACGAGCTAACTGATCTTCGCAACCTTTCATGATGCCTTTCAACTTGTGAATATGAGCTTTAAAGTTTTCCCTTTCATCTTTCTTCATTTGGGTGGCTATTCTCACATCATTTTCTAAGTCTCTGACCTTTCGCCACACTTGGTCCAATTTTTCATTTTGGTGATCCAACTCGGTGTTGGCGTTTTTAAGAGCTCCACCAACCCATTCTTTCTTTCCTTTCTCTTCCCTAGCCCTTTTCTTGCTATCCTCAAACTTTTCTTTCAACTCTTTGCTTTTTTCTTCCCAAGCTTCGCTTTTCTGCTTAGTCTCGTTGAGTCGAATTCGAAGCTGAGTGTTCTCATCTTCAAGTTCTTGGATTTTAGCCTTAAGTTTCTCCATATCTTCGGGTAAGATAGGCTCGGGCTCAGGATTTGATGGGAAAGCAGATGCATCAAAGACAAAAGGTAATCTGACCTCTTTCACTCTCTCTTTCATCCATTTGACATAAGGTTCACGAGCAAGGATGTTCTTTCTCCCATTGTCTGGATTGCTTCTTTGGATGTTTACCCATGCTCTTCTTGCCCTTCGTACAGATGGATCACTTGGATCGGCCGTATTGACAAGGAACGACACCAAATCTTCTTCTTTAGGAGGGCCATCCATGGAGTGTCCAAACTGTCTCTTGAGTAAATCGGGTTGTAATTGATGCAACCTCGTGTCCCCACAAGAGGCACGTTGGGAAATTCTCCACAAGAAAAGATAATATCTTTGGTTTCCCATTCCCTCTTGTACCATGTGAGGGAACTAGCGGTGAGTGAAGCGAATCTTTGAGGCCAAGAGAGTTCCTTGGAAGCAAAAGGACCTTTTTCGGGCATTTGGGTCCTTAGCCACTTATGCAAGAGCGGGGCGCAACAAAGGAACATTCCACCTCATTTAGTATGTCTTGTATGGAGTGTGTGGTAGAAGTCATCTAAGAGGAAAGGCACAGGGTTCTTGGTCAAGAAGATTTCCACAGCTAGTTGGTCCACAAAATTTTCCCCATTTGGAAACATCACAATTCCATAGACCAAGAGCGCCAAAAGTGAACCGCATATTTCCCATTTTTCTTCTTTGGCATACCTCCACGCTTGCTCTTCCAAGAATTTCCTCGAAAAACCCCTAGCTCCTTTGGGTGCTCAATTGGCTATCACATATGATGTGGGAATCCCTAAGGCAGAAGCCACTTTCTTCAAAGTGAACTCTTCTTCAAGCCTTGGAAAAGGATTGCATTCTTTGATGGAGAGGTTCAGAATCTTCTCGAATTCTTCCAAAGTGGGAGCTATCTGAAAATCAGCGAAGGTGAAACATCGAAGAGAAGTGTCATGGTACTGAGCCAAGGCTGTGAGGGCTTCAAACTCTATCTTCTCTGTCAACAGATCCAAAATTCTCCCATAAGAAGAGTGAAATTTGTTATGCTTGATGGGAGTGATCTTGGCACTTAGCACCTTCAAACTGTCAATTGAAGGATCCTTGTATTTGAAAGTGAAGGTACTTTTTCTGCCGGTCTTCTTGTTTAGTCTCATCGTTCCTAGATTCACATTCATCATGATTGCTTCTGAAAAATGCTTATATCTACAACGAGAACAAGACACTAAGAGCTTGGTTTTTTATGAAGTATGTATGTACGAATGAATGCAGAATTCAAGCATATGGGTTCATAAGTCCGAGGTATGGATATGGCTGATACTGACTGCTTTATGAACAGGTTCTCACAAGGTGTGATCTAGGGTTCAAAAGGGATCCCAAAGTCATGGATTCACATGACTATTCATCATACATGACATGAATATGTCGGAGGATGACTCCATCACATGAATCTCTTTTGGGTGAGGTCCTCATATCGAACCACACGAGAAGAACTTCTCGGGGACCCATACTGCGAGACACATTGACATTGGGTTCTAGACAAGGATTTCAGAGTCATGGACTTTCTTGACTGTTTGTTACGTATGTCAGTCATTTCCAGGCAACAACTCCATCAAGAAAGTCTCTTCTGAACGAGGTCTTCGTATTGATCCACACGTGAAGAGCTTCTCGAGGACCCATACTACGCGACCATCAATCTTAGTTAGCCAATGGTTTAGGGTTCTAAAAGGTCCTTAGAGTAATGGATTATTGAGAAAACATTGATCAAACACGCCAAGAGCTTGACGGTTCTCATCATTCTCAAAAGAATCTACTCTAAGCGAGGTTCTCGTATCGACTATCATGAGATGAGCATCTCGGAAACCCATACTACTCAACCTCTCCTATCTCAATTTTTACACTCTAGACTCGGATATAGAGTCTTTCCCTCAAGGTTTGCCACCAAAGTATCCAATCCACACCACAACGAATGAAACCAAATACGGTGAGATACAATTGAATAAAGGTAAGAGATAAACAAGCGTATAAAATAGAGAACCCAAACACATAAAAATGACCTAGGTTAGGCTTGACTCTCTTAGGAAAAAGTCCCCAGCAGAGTCGCCAACTGTCGCTACGCGAAAAATGACACAGAGTCGCCACCGGATTTTATTTATCCCAAGGAGGGAAAGGGAAATAGCGATAAAACCTTTGGAAAAGGAGCATGGTCATCACAACCAAGTCTTAGGGTTCGGGAGCCGGTTATGCAAGGGGAAGGTATTAGCACCCCCTCGCATCCATCGTACTCGATGGAAACCTCCTAGGCTATTTCGCGTGAATGGGTATTTTTACTTAAAAGTTTGCTTGCTTAAGGAAAGAGGGGTTGGTTTTATATTTTAATGCTCACCAAGAATTGTGGCCCTTGTGCCTACGTATCCTCACTTAAAAGAAGTGAAGAATCAAAGCTCCGTAGTTCAGAGGCTTATGAAATAGTTGTTTGTTGGTTGATTTTATACCTTGAAAAAAAGGGTTTTTGATTGATGCCCTAAGGCAAAAAAAAATAGTTTGATGAGTTGGTGTTATTTTTTAGCTTTTTTTGAAGAGAAATGGTTTTTGACTAGGATTACAAAAAAGGACTTTGGACAGAGGTGAATGTTTCGAATAGCCAAGTCGAGCGTCTTGTATCCAAAACATTCAGAACGAGTATAGGAGGATTCCATTCTCATTCCTTCTCCACCACCTTAAAATCCATGGTGTACAGTCCTAACCATATATTTATTGTATTTTGGGTTTTTTATGAGAAAAAGGATCACTTGATGTTGGATCAAGGTTTATTGTTTGTAAAGATATATTTGAAGCGATACGGACAAGGTCGATGGCGATGCGCAAGGCAATCGACTTACAAGGGGTTAGTCGGCTAAAAAAAAATCGAGACATGCAAAAAAAAACGGCGAACTCCTTGAAAAAAAAATTTTAAGGTAAAAATAGCAAAAATTAAACAAACTAATCAGTTCGCGCCGCGAAGGGTGTTTGCGCCGCGAACCGAGAAAAGTGGACATTCTATTTTTTTGCATGTTCGCACTGCGAACTGGGAAAGTTGTCATTCTATTTTTTGCATGTCCGCGCCGCAAACAATGATCGCGTCGCGACCTGAAGCGAAAAATGCAATATTTCTTTTTTTTTTGCTGTCTTTTGTGATTTTCTTTCCTTTCTATTGGTTCTTAAAAATGGTTTCTTGGTCCCCTTGGGACCTCACACCATACACCCAACACAAACACATTTAACAAATGATAATAAATGGCAAGTGCAGAAATATAAAGGGAGAAAAAGTTTGAAATGGATACCGAAGAGCTTCCTCCTTCTTTGTTAAGCTTCCACTGGTTTGATTGTGTGTTTTCTTCCTTCTTCCTTCTATGCTTTGAAGGTGCTTCTCCTCAAAGGTTCTCTATGGGTTTCTATGGAACTCTCTTGATTCTTGTTGGTTTTCTTTCTCACTCTTTTTTTTCTAGTTTTCTCTCTAGGGTTTCTTGCTCTCTTTCTATCTTTTTCTCAATGTCTAGTGAATGATGAATGAAAATATTTTGCAGCCCCTCTCCTCTTCTTATCCCACTTTTTCTGTTTCCTTTTTCTGCTGTACCAAAACAACAGCTCTTGCACATGTTTCAACCTTTAGACTTTCCATATTTGGGGGTACTCATTACCACTTTTCTGGTGCAGCCCCACTCCTTTCCATTTCTATGCATGTTTTGCTGTATTTTCTTCTGCAGCACTCTACATTGCCATCCATCCTTGTACCCATTGGTTGGTTATGCTTGGACATACTCATGTAGTCAATACCACTACCTTTTAGACAGAATTTTCAAATTCTGATTTTTGATGTGTAGATGTATCAACCTAGGTGTATTCTTTCCACAGCAGATATATCATAGAATCTGTTTAATGTGTTGATGTAACATAATAGAACATTCATATTGCCCTCTAAAATAAAAAAAGATAACTTGAAAGGGAATTATTTTGATTCAACCATTTCCTTATTTTACTTGGATTTTCCATTTGGAATACCTACTAATCCAAAAATATTTCTTTTTACACAATTTTGTAATGCTATAATAACCAATTCCAAAAATTTATCACCGCCCAACCAAATCTAAAAATGGATTTATCTTATTATTAATCAATCATTTTGTATCTAGCTAGAACGACCCTCACAAATTGCAAAAACTAATTTGTTAAGAATGAATCCGATGGAAGCCATAGTATCATCATTAGCCGGAATCGGCAAATCCGCAAGATCGGGGTCACAATTTGTATCGATTACACAAATCGTTGGAATTCCCAAAGTGATACATTCTTGAAGAGCCTTATATTCTTCTTCCTGATCAAGGATTATTACAATATCAGGTAACCCTGTCATATATTTTATACGGCCTAGATATGTTTCCAAATGAGATAATTGCCTCTTCAACATAGCGGCATCTCTTTTTGGAAGAGAGTTCAGTTTCCCCGTCTTTTGCTCCCTTCTCAAGTCCCTGAACTTACGAAGTCTCGTTTCTGTAGTATACCAATTCGTTAACATACCTCCAAGCCATTTTTTATTAACATAATGACATCGAGCTCTTACTGCAGCCCGTCTTACTAAATAGGCAACTTTTCTTTTGGTACCAACAATTAAAAATTGTTTTCCTTTGCTTGCTGCATTAAACGCCAAATCACAAGCTTCTGATAAAAAACGAGCAGTTTTAGTAAGATTTGTAATATGATTACCTTTACGTTTTGCCGATATAAAAGGTGGCATTCGAGGATCCCCTTGGTTTTGTGACATAAAATGATTTTGTAACATGATACATGTTGCCACTTCTTGCATGGGGATGTTTTGGATTGCATCCATATTGCATATGGTTGAACACACATGGTCTTGATCTTGAAACATACCAATGTTAACTCTTAAGTATTTTTCTTTGGATGTTTGTGGGCATAATGTAGCACATGAAAACTTGGTGTGGCATGAAGATTACCATATTATGGATTTGATTAGAGACTTGAATGAAGATTAGAAATAGATTAGTTTCTAAACATTACTTAGAGTTGGAAATCTTGTAGCAAATGACATTCTTGCAACTGTCATGAAATTTCTCTTTGTAATATTCTTGAATCTAGTCTTGAATTCATGAATCTTGGACTTTGAATGATGGATTCTCTTATGCCGTTATATAAAATAAAGTCTTGAATTATGCACTTGTGATCTTGACTCATGCTTTGCAAATTTGAACTCCACTTGACCAAGAATTTGAAACAAAATTGGATGAAGCAAACTTGAATTTGGCTTTACATTTCATGTTCATTAGGAATATTTATCTTGAATATCCCAATATTTTTCAAGTAACTTCTTCTTGAAGCAATCTACATGAGTAGGCTTTCCAACTTAGATCAAGCCTTAGGTGATGAACCTTTTCTTCCATGTATTCCATGATAGGCAATCTATCTCATTTGAAAAATGGAAAATAACAAATCAAACCAATCTATACCTTATGAACCCACATGCTCGATATGCAATAGAACGATGTATGATATGGCGAATGTAGGGTATAAAGGCTAAAGATGAAAATGAGGGTGTGACAACAATTACTAGCCAGGGCCTGGGTGCCGCACATGCCAGTGAAACAAAATGGTATGAGTCGGGGTCTGGATACTGCACGGGCTCGGAAATATCACTAATATGAACACATCTGCCAACAACTCTTGCCGGGGTCTGCATACCGCACGGGCAAGATATGAACCGTTGGAAGCCGAGGTCTGGATACCGCATGGGCTATAGAAATAAACCATCACTAGCCAGGATCTGGATACCGCACAGGCTAATGGAATAAACCGGTGTGAGCCGGGGTCTGGATACCACACGGGCTCAAGAACATCATTAATCAGGGTCTGAATACCTCACATACTAATGGAATAATCATCGGCCAGGGCCTGGATGCCGCACATGCCAATGAACACACAACGGTGGGATCCGGGGTCTGGATACCACAAGGGCTCAAGAAATATCATTAACCGGGGTCTGGATACCACACGGGTTAATAAAGAATACCGCCGAACGCCGTCAGGCGACACCGCTGGGGAATAACGTAAGCCGGGGTCTGGATACCACGCGGGCTAGCGGGAATTGCCATGGTCTGAACATCATACGGGAAACAAATTATCAATCACCTGTTGGAGAAACATCTGAAAGCAAAGAGGTAACAACTTGGCTTATGTTTCACATGCATTTGTTTGAATATGACGTAATGCTCCATACGAAATGAAAATGCTACGCATTTGAGGATGCAATGCACGAATGCAGATGCAACAGAACCGAATCAGCAAAATAAATGCTGAAGAGAAAACACCACCCTGCTCGGGAAAGACAGAGCATGCCAATCATGATTGTACTTAAGCTGGGGAAACAAGCCCTGGATGGCTTCCTGAAAAAGGAAATCCCTAAGTAACAATGTTATAACAAGAACGAGAACCTACTCCACTGAGGATTCAAATCATAATCTGCCGAGAAAATTCCCTGAACGGCCATCCAGGATACCAACCTTCTGGGGGGAAATAGCCAATCCTACTGGGAACCACCACAAACTCTACTGGAGAAAACGCCCTGAATGGCCAACCAGAATACAACTCTGTGGGGAATAGCCAATTCGGCTGAGGAAAGATAACCAGATGTTGGAAACGAATCTAACCTTCCGGGGAATCAACGACTCTATGGTGAAAGTAAAACCAAACACCATGGTTGATCTTACTCTACTGGAGAAATCAGCCTTGAATGGCCCGCCAGAATATAACATTCCGGGGAACAAACGACTCTGCAGGGGATAACAATCAAACAACTGCGAGTAACTTCACCTTACTGGGGGAAAATAGCCCTGAATGGCTTCCCAGAATACAACCCTGGGGAAACAGATGACTCTTTTGAGGAGTTAGAGTTTTCTGCTGAGGAATCGCTCCACTGGGGATCAGGTGATGAGGGAAACCAACAATCGCCCTATGCTGGGGACTGAATCACCACTTTTGCTGACTTAGATGGGGATAGAGAATCAACCCTCTTCTGCTAGGAAGTAGCATTACTCTACCGAGGAAAAGTCAAACTCTGCCGACTTTGCTAGGGAACAAGCCATAGGGGGAACAACCTCGACCTATGCCCGAGGATAAACCCAAAAATCTGAATTCTGAGGGGATACAACATCACCTGATTAAGCTCTGCGGAGAGAAAATCTGTCTCCGCTGCTGGGAAATAATCTCAGACCTGCCTATCAAAGAGAAGTCCAATCTCAACTTGCTGGGGAGTAAGTGCGTACCTACAACCTGCTGGGGATACGGGTACATACCTAACCTGCGTGGGGAAGTATCAATCTCGGCCCTCCAGGGATGATTTCATTCTGCTGGAGACCTTGGCCTTAACTGCTGAGGAATGAGTGCACACAGACAATCTGCTGGAACTAAATATGTACTGACCAACTGCTGAGGATAAGTGCACACACTTAACTGCCCACTCAAAATGAATATCTTGTTCTGTAGCAACAAAACTCTACTGAGGATAGAGATGTAGAAACTCCGCTTGCTGGGGACGAATGAGTCTCTACTGCACATCTTTTTTCTGTGGTGACTTAACTAGGGATATGATGATCCTATCGGGGATACATGTCTAACAAATTCCCCAAGGATAACGACCCTGCAAAATGAACAAACACAAGATATCTTACACAACAGGAACTATCTTAGTCATCATCCATGACATTGTTCAAATAAATCAAAGTTTTACCGATTATCGACCAAAGCCTGCAAGTTTATGTATGCACAGTTTTATCAAAACATCGGGCATTTTTCGCAAACAAAACAGTAAAGATTAAAGCAATGCAAGCAAATTACTGAATAGTATAGGTTTATTAACAGAAGTCCTATAAATAGGAAGATTTTACAACAAATGCAACCCCTGAAAAGAGGAAGCTGCGCAAAAAGTTTACAGAAATGCACAGAAATATACAAAATGTCGGCAATGTGGCACATACAAACACCATGAGCTGATTCCTCTAGGACTCGCCTGACTTCGATGATTCACCGACGCTTCGTCCTCTGAAGATATTGATTTGGATAAACGGCCCTTAGGTCCTCCCTCAATCTACTGATCTCTGAAACTCAATACGCAGACCGTAATCATTTGCTTTTCCAATCCCTAACTTTTGCATGAATTGCCCTTTCGAGTTTTCAATTCACCGGGATACCCATTTTTGCCAAAGTCGCCTTTTCAGGTTTTCAACTTTGCGGGTTTACATCTTTTCCTTTTTTATCCCAAACTTTTGCCCGAACCCATTCTTTTTATGGTTCGCCGGGATGCCCCATTTTTTCCTGGATATTCTTTTTCTTTCCAGCGGGTCTCTTTAAGCAAAGTATTTTTTAACTGCGTCTGCGTTCACATGAGATGTGAAATCTTCACCATCCATGGTTGATAACAGCAAGGATCCTCCGGAGAAGACCTTTCGCACGACATATGGACCTTCATAGTTGGGAGTCCATTTGCCCCTGTAATTTGTTTGTGGCGGGAGGATCTTCTTCAGCACTAGATCGCCCGTCTGAAAGCTTCGAGGGCGCACCTTCTTGTCGATAGCTTTATTCATCCGACTCTGATACAATCGACCATATACAATAGATGCTAGCCTTTTCTCATCCATCAGGATGAGCTGATTCAATCTATTTCTTATCCATTCTGCCTCATCCAGCTTGATGTCGACCAGGACTCTCAAAGAAGGAATCTCGACCTCTAATGGTAGGACAGCTTCCATACCATATACCAGCGAGAAAGGAGTTGCCCCAATTGAGGTGCATATCGTAGTACGATATCCGTGCAAAGCGAAGGGCAACATCTCATGCCAATCCTTATAAGTTACAACCATCTTCTGCACTATCTTCTTGGTATTCTTGTTGGTCGCTTCAACAGCGCCATTCATCTTCGGACAATAGAACGATGAGTTGTGATGCTCGATTTTGAAATTCTGGCATAATTCCTTCATCATCTTGTTATTTAGGTTCGAACCATTATCAGTAATGATTCTCTCAGGCACTCCATAGCGATAGATGATGTCCTTTTTGATGAACCGGGCTACCACTTGCTTAGTGGCATTGGCGACGAAGTTGCTTCCACCCATTTGGTAAAGTAATCAATGGCTACTAGGATGAAGCGATGTCCATTAGATGCAGTGGGCTCAATCTTGCCAATCATGTCAATGCCCCACATGGAAAAGGGCCAAGGCGATGCCATAACATTTAACGAACTCGGTGGCACATGAGTCCTATCTGCATAAATCTGGTATTTGAGACACTTCTTATCGTATTTGAAGCAATCAGACTCCATAGTCAGCCAATAATACCCTGCTCGCAACAGCCTTCGAGACATGGCATACCCACCGGCATGTGTACCAAAGGCACTTTCGTGGTTCTCCTCCATAAGCAGGCTAGCTTCTTTTTCGTCCATACACCTTAGCAGCACTAAGTCATAATTTCTCCTGTAGAGTACACCGTCCTGGTTCAGATAAAAGTTCCCAGCTAACCTCCTCAGAGTCTTCTTATCCTGGGCCGACGCCCCTGGCGGATACTCTTGGCTTTTGAGAAAGTTCTGGATATCCTAATACCACGACTTTCCATCAGAAGCTTCCTCAATGGAGAATATGAATGTTGGCCTATCAAGGAGAGAGATGACAATTCTTGGAGCATCATTCTAGAAATTTACTTTGTACATTGAAGACAATGTTGCCAGAGCATCTGCCATCTGATTCTCCGTTCTAGGCACGTGGTGAAACTCCACTCGATCAAAGAAAGGTAACAGCCTCCTTCCATAGTTCATGTAAGGTATCCAATTAGGCTGTCGGGTTTCCCATTCTCCCTTGATCTGGTTGACAACTAGTGCTGAATCGCCGTATACATCTAGATTCTTGATCCTCAGATCAATGGCTTCTTCCAACCCCATGATGCACGCTTCGTATTCAGCTTCATTATTAGTGCAAGGAAATGTTAACCTGGTAGTGAATGGGATATGAGTACCATGGGGAGTCGTGATAATTTCCCCAATTCCACTACCATAGGAGTTGACAACACTGTCAAATATCATTTGCCATTGGGAACTCTTCTTCGGACCTTCATCGGGTAACGGCTCATCATAATCCTTCATCTTTAAGAACATGATGTTTTCGTCGGGAAATTCAAACTTCATCGGCTGATAGTTGTCAATCGGCTGTTCAGCAAGATACTCTGACAGAATACTCCCCTTGATAGCTTTCTGAGAAACATATTGAATATCGTACTCTGTCAAAACCATTTGCCACCTGGCAATTCTCCCCGAAAGTGCCTGTTTTTCAAAGACGTATTTAATCAGATCCATCTTCGAAATCAGCATGGTTGTATGGTTCAGCATATATTGTCTCAGACGTTTGGCAGCCCAAGCGAGTGCACAACACGTTTTCTCCAACATTGAGTACCTGGATTCACAGTCTGTGAACTTTTTACTCAAGTAGTATATTGCATGCTCTTTTCTTCCAGTATCGTCTGGTTGACCGATAACATAATCCATGTTGTTCTCAAGAACCGTTAGATACATTATCAATGGCCTTCCAGCTACTGGAGGTATCAGTATCAGAGGCTCCTGCAAATGTTCTTTTATTTTTTCAAATGCCCTCTAGCAATTTTCATTCCAGACAACCGCCTGATCTTTCTTTAGCAATTTGAACATGGGTTCACACATGGCTGTGAGATGAGATATGAACCTAGCAATATAGTTCAATCTCCCCAAGAAACCACAAACCTCTTTTTCCATTTTCGGTGCTAGCATATCTTGAATAGCTTTTATCTTTGCAGGATCGACCTCGATTCCTTTTTCACTGACAATGAACCCCAACAACTTTCCGGACCTGTGTTAGCTCACCAATTCGACGACTCATGTTGGAGGCTATTTTCAGCATATTAAAAAGACCTACAAGTCTTCCAAGGACTTAGGAAAATTCAAGTCTTGAAATTAAACACTTCGACCTAAGCAAGCGAAATGGTCTTCGACCAAGATTTAGAAGAAGGGTCGAAGTGAGTTTTTGAAATTCGAATCTTGGAGGGAGTAGTTATATTTTCTTATGACTAAGAAGGACAAGTGGCTCTCATCGGATAAAGGACTGCATGCGGTCTGACACTTGTCAAGAATAAATGGCCTAAGGAGGTTATTAGCGGTTATTAGCAGTTTCTATTATTATTATAAATAGGAGTCTTAGACATAAAACTTAGTGTGTTGTAATTTACTGTTGTACAAGTCACTCTTAAAATTACTCCAAGTATCCGAGCATAGAGAAAGAGAGTATTATAGAGAATGTACGTGATGTAAACACACCATCCTTTATCTTTTCAATGAAGTTACTTTGTTTTCTTTACTTTTGTCAAGTACTTTTATTTATTTGTTTCGTCTTTCCCTCTTGCTCATCATTACTACTTCGATTAAGTCTTTCCCTCCCAAAAAACCTTTATCTCTTTTCCCCCTAATAATTCTTCTTCCTTCTTTCTTTTAAACATAGTGGATAATTTCTTCCCCCCTTTTTATGTTATTTCTTCTTAGTATTGTAGAAACACATTTCTAGATAGGTTCAAATAGAAACACCCTTCAGCACATATCCTAGGATTTCGTATGGTCAATTCTGCAAGTTAGTCAATTTGACACCAAATTGATAGACCAGAGGTTGTTTACCAAAAAACCCGGTAAACAAAATGGCACGCCCGGTGGGACAGTGCTGAACAAAGAAAGTTTTGAGATCATAAGAATCTAAAAATATAAGCCTTATCAACTTTTCTTCAAAATACATTGTATGTTACTAAGAAGTGGCAGAATAACCACTACGAACGAAGAAAGTTTAGTAAGACGTAACACTAGGAATATGGCGACGGAACCCGTTCAGCCAAATGGCCAACAAAATGGCTCTAGCAAAGAAACAAGAAACGACGGAGCGTCGACTTCAATACCATCAACGGGAGAGCAAATAGGGCTCCCGGTAAGGCCTGTACCAACACCTTCGATATTAGGGGTTGGGTCAACTGTAATAAGACCCTATACTCAACCAGTATTGGAATATATCGGGCCCCAAGTGTCAAATCCTCAGACACCATTAGAAGGAAGCCCGCTGCCTAGGCAAAATCCTCTTCCTCGATTGGTACAGATGCCCAGGAATCCAACGTTTGGAATGCCTACAACTGTGATGCAGGGGCTTCAAAATTCTCCCCCCATCTTTTCAAATAACTTTGTGACTTCTCCGTTGCAAGGATCAGGATCTGGGGTGAACATTGGTCGAAGTTTCCAGGGCCAGAGTCTGGGATATTCGACGCAAGGCCCCAACCTGACCAATACCTCAGTCGCATGCTTGAGGCAACAGATGGATGAGAGCAACATGCAAATGGTTCAGACTTTGTCCCAAACTATGGGTGAGATCTTCCAGCCATTGATCCATAACACCACCCAAACCAAACAACAATTGACGCTGCAGTTGACGCGGTTGGCTGAGTTTATGGGAGTACCCCCTGTACCCAGAAATCAAAACACAATGGCGAACATCCCTCGACAAGACGTAAGAAACGCAAGGGAAATACACTTAGAAAATCAGGTTAGAGTCGAACCTCCTGTAGTTGAGGCGGTAAGAGAAAATCAAACAAACTAGGTCCATGTTCTAGACGAAGGTAACCAAGGAGTGGTCGTGATAAACCAAAACCAGGATGTAGATCATGTGGTCCAAGAAGTTCGACGCAATAATATAGCCATTGACAACAATCTAGCAGCCATGGTCGAAAGTATCGTGGCTCAGAATGGAGTAAACATTGGTTTTACTCGACCAAACTTTACATCCCCGATAGTAGATTACATCCTTCAAATAGAATTACCCCCTAGGACGAAAGTACCAAAATTTACGAAATTCTCAGGGGATACGACAGAATCTACTGTCGAACATGTGGCTCGATATGTGATCGAAGTCGGGGAAATAGCGAATGATGAGAGCCTTAGGATAAAATACTTCCCAAGTTCCCTCACAAAAAATGCTTTCACTTGGTTCACGACGCTAGCACCTAACACCATATGTAGTTGGGCCCAACTTGAACGCTTGTTTCATGAGCAGTTTTACATGGGCCAGACCAAAACTTGTTTGAAAGAACTAGCTAGCGTAAAACGTAAGTTTTCGAAGACAATCGAGGAATACCTCAATAGGTTTCGATTACTCAAGGCCAGGTGTTTTACGTAATTGCCGGAACACGAACTGGTCGAAATGGTCGCTGGAGGCCTTGATTATTCCATTCGCAAGAAGTTAGATACCCAATACCTAAGAGATATGGCCCAATTGGCCGATAGAGTTCGACAGCTCGAACATTTGAAAGACGAGAAAACTAGGCTTAACATGAGCAAGAAAGTGGCCTTTGTCGAAATTGATGACAATATCGAAAGGGCGTGCGAGGATTCTTTGAATCTCGACGAAAATGAAGTAGACCTCACCGAACTTAAACAAGGCCCCCCCTTATTCTTGTAAACTATTAGCACCCCCATAGGGGAAGAGTGTTGTCGAATCAGAAAGGAATGATAGATTCCCAAAGAAGACATATACCTTCGACATCACCAAGTGTGATGAAATTTTTGATCTGTTGGTAAAAGATGGACAAATGATAGTGCCACCTGGCGCTAAATTGCCATCACTAGAGCAACGAAAAAAGAGAGGTTTTTGTAAGTACCATAACTTTCTGGGTCATAAAACATCTCAATGTTTTCTTTTCAGGGATCTTGTTCAGAACGTAATCCAGGAGGGACGACTGAAGTTTAGGGAGAAAACCACCAGCCAAATGAAGGTCGACACGAACCCTCTACAGGTGACGGACGCTCACTGCACAGAGCCTTTAGAAGCCAACATGATCGAGGTCACTGAAGGCCGCAACTTCTTAGAAAGCATGATAGAGGTTACTGATGACTTTGTCAAGAATGCTGTGATGACAAAGGTCATAATGAGCTTTGATCGAGACAGTGAAGAGGAGATGGATACTACCAACGTCGACGGGGTAGCGGTCAATCCAAAATGGGAGATGGTGACCAAGGAGATGGGTGATAACTTCATCGAAATGGACCAGGCTACTAAAGGTTTAGGTCTAAACTTAAAGGGTTTGAATTTGGTCGAGGAGGTTGAGATCAACATGATGGAAGTCACCCAACAAGAAGGTGAGGGGGACAGTGAGTCGAACAACCAAGAAGAAATCACTAAGGAGGCATACCCGAAGCAAGAGGAAACAATTGTGGATTTTCTTCACAAATGCCAGGGAAAGGGTTCTAGCATGATGTTATACCCACGATGCAGCGCAATCTTCGACAAAAAGGCTGCCCAGAGACTTGAGGGAACACGAAGGCTCAAGAAAAGTGGGAGAATGCCTGAGTTCGATAGACGAAGCAGTTTGCTGAAAAGCTCTGAACCCCACATCAGAGGCCCCAAAACAAGGCCTGCTAGTTTCAAACCCGCTGTTGGAAACACAGATGGTAGGTGGATAAAACCCAACGAGGATAAGCGGCAAGGAGAACAAAGATGGAAGAATTTTGAAGTGAATAGGGGTTCCTCAGTTACCTATCAAAAAGAATTCCAGTCTTCGAAGATGGCCCATGTATCCGAGAATTATAAAGGAAAAAACCCCATTTCTCGATCACAGTGGAGGCGGGAACAACGGAAAAGAAAAGCTCTTAGAGAAATGGTGTCGAAGGACAAGGCTGAATCTAGTACTAATCTCCCAACAGAGAATCAGAGAGAACCGTCAAAGACGATCAGCAAAACCATGCAACCACCGGTGGGCAGGAAGTTGTTCTCAAACCAGGTTAAAAATCAGAAAGTGATCACTGGGTCGACGATGAGATGACGGACAACTTCGACTCAGATTCTGATGATTCTCTAAATTTGTTGTTGAACGTAGTGTCAGTGATGCCGAAAGAATATGACAGATTGTCTGTGATCGAAAACTACGACACAGACGCAGACTACGAAATGGCAGCACACAAAACCGTCTGCTATTATGTGATGAACAACGGCTGTGTTGAAGAGAAGAATGCTTTCTTCGAATGGCCCACTGAGGAGATGAGGAACCATTTGAAGCCGCTTTACATTACGGCTAAAGTGGAAAACACCCCAGTTAACAAATTTCTGGTGGACTGTGGCGCAACGGTAAATTTGATGCCACATCTTCTATTAAACAAAATCGGGAAAAGCGATGCCGACACCAAGCCACACAACATGGTCCTGTCCAACTACGAAGGTAAGGTAGGCTCGACCAGGGGAGTAATCCAGGTAGATATCACCGTCAGAATAATAACGCAGCCAACGGTATTCATGGTTGTAGAAACTACAGCTAATTACAACCTGTTACTTGGACGTGAGTGGATTCATGGCGTGGGGGCAGTGTCATCCTCGATGCATCAAAGGATTGCAATTTGGAGGCCAGACGACATCGTAGAGAATATTGAAGCTGACCAAGGGTACTTTAGGGCGCCCATCAACTATGTCGATCAAAGGAACTTCGACATACACTTGGCTGGTATAGGTCTTTGTGGACCAGCAAACTTCGATTTCAAGCCAGACGACGAAGTCTTTGGCTCGTTATACTTACATCCTGTAGATGGTTTCCGTTGGGACAGAGAGGTGCCAGGAGAAAGGCTTCCATACCTTGGAACCTTGCTGGTGGACCCCACGGGATGGGGAAGTGATTTCAGTAATAATGACTGAAGCCAATGCGCTTCGAAGGATTTCGGCTTATTTGGCCGAAACTAGACTACAAACGGCCCTAGAGGCTGTTAGAAGAAAAATGGCCACAAAGGCCAATAAAGAAGTTCTTCAGAGAAGCTACAAGGAAGGCTTCGACATGGAACTATCTGATGAAACCCATCAGGAAAACGAAAGGCTTGATGCTATCTATGACGACGAGCCTTTGGGTTTCGAGAAAGATCCCTTGGCAGAGGATGCCAAAATGCTTGTGCAGGACCCACTAGAGGAAGTGGACTTAGGAGACAACATTATAAAAAGGCCCACTTACATTAGTGCCAACCTCGACACTCGGTTCAAAGGTGAAGTCATCCAGCTTTTGCGAGAATACAGAGACTGTTTTGCCTGGGATTATGATGAAATGCCAGGATTGAAAAGAGAGTTGGTGGAACATAGACTGTCGATCAAGCCTGGCAAGAAACCAGTCAAACAGAGCCCAAGGCGTTTTGCTCCAGAGGTTTTGTCAAAAATAAAAGCGGAAATCAAAAGACTTCTGCGGTGCAAATTCATCCGCACAACCAGTATGTCGAATGGCTTGCTAACGTTGTGCCAGTTATTAAGAAAAATGATTTCTTGAGAGTCTTCATAGACTTTAGGCACTTAAACTCAGCAACTCCTAAGGATGAGTATTCGATGCCAGTGGCAGAAATGCTAGTCGATTCAGCCGCCGGCCACGAATATCTTAGTATGTTAGATGGTTATTCTGGATATAACCAAATCTTCATTGCTGAGGATGATGTTCCCAAAACAACGTTTCGTTGTCCAGGGGCCATAGGCACCTACGAATGGGTAGTAATGCCTTTTGGCCTGAAAAACGTTGGGGCAACGTACCAACGAGCAATGAATTCAATCTCCCATGACTATATAGAATCGTTTATGCAGATATATATTGACGACATTGTGGCTAAATCCGTATCAGGCAAAGATCATATAGATCATCTTCGACAATCTTTCTTAAGAATGAGGAAGTTTGGCCTCAAAATGAACCCTTTAAAGTGTGCGTTTTTTGTGCAGGCAGGCGACTTCTTGGGTTTCGTAGTCCACAAAAAGGGCATCGAAATAAACCAAAACAAGACGAAGGCCATTATGGAGACCAAGGCACCATCAAATAAAAAGGAATTACAATCCCTGTTGGGCAAGATTAATTTCTTAAGAAGGTTCATATCGAACCTAAGCGGCAAAACCCAAGCTTTCTCGTCGTTGCTTCGAGTCACCAAAGAAGGGTATGAGTGGAGGAAGGAACAACAAGAAGCTTTCGACAAAATCAAAAGTTATTTGACCAATCCTCCAATTACCTCTCCACCTTGTCGACACAAAAGCATGAGGTTGTACATAGCTGCGTCACACAAAACCTTGGGAAGCATGTTAGCTCAAGAGGACGAAGACGGCACAGAAAGAGCCATTTACTACCTTAGTAGAGTCCTAAATGGTGCAGAGACTAGATATAGCGAAGTAGAAAAGCTATGTCTATGTTTGTATTTCTCATGTACAAAGTTAAAGCAATATATAAAGCATGTCGATGTTTGTGTCTCTTCGCATTTTGATGTTATAAAGCATATGTTGTCCAAACCTATTTTGCATAGTCGAATAGGTAAATGGGCATTAGCATTAACGGAATTTTCCTTAACATATAAACCATTGAAATCAATTAAAGGGAAAATAGTGGAAGACTTCATCGTCGACCACTCCGTAGATACAAACGCTTTAAATATGGTCGAACTAGAACCTTGGAAGTTGTACTTCGATGTTCCAGCCATAAGAAGGGAACTGGCATAGGCATGCTGATTATTTCTCCTAATAAAATTCCAACACAATTCAAGTATAAAATAAGTGAGTCATTCTCTAACAATGAGGCGGAGTACGAGGCCTTGATAGCTGGACTTGAAATTCTGTTGGAATTGGGGGCAACTAGAGTCAAAATAATGGGAGACTCAGAGTTAGTCATAAAACAATTGACAAAAGAATACAAATGTGTCAAAGAAAGCCTCATTGTGTACTTCGTAGTAGCAAATAGACTATTAAAGAAATTCGAAGAGACTACTATTCGACATATACCACGAATACGAAATCAGGTGGCCAACGATTTGGACTAAATAGCATCAGGATATAAGGTGTCCTGCGAAGACCTGCGAGAAGTAATCCAAGTCAGAAGCAAGGTAGCAGTTGTGGCATTGCGGCCATCAGATTTAAGGGCTGCAAAGTTCGGATTCGCCGATGAAGAAACCTTCGAGATCTTTACAATCGAATCGATGTCGGATGGGGACTGGAGAAAACTGTTGGTCGAATACCTCCAAAATCCTTCGAGCACCACAGAGCGAAAAATAAAATACCAAGCACTAAGCTACGTCCTCCTAGGAAACGAATTATTCAAAAGAGCTCCGGAGGGAGTTTTGCTTAAGTGTCTAAGTGAATCTGAGGCGTATCTAGCACTATCATCAGTTCATAGTGGAGCATGTGGGGCACACCAGGTAGGCCAGAAGATGAAATGGCTACTATTTCGTCAAGGTCTATATTGGCCTACAATGCTGAAAGATTGCATCAAATTCGCCAAAGGCTACCAGGAGTGCCAAATACATGCTGGTATACAACATGTTCCAGCAAGCGAGTTACACTCCATAATTAAGCCATGGCCATTCAGAGGATGGGCTTTAGACCTAATAGGAGAAATACGACCCGCGTCCTCGAAAAACCAGAAATTCATCTTAGTGGGGATAGACTATTTCACCAAATGGGTCGAGGCGGTACCCCTGCCAAAAGTAGATCAAGAAGATGTGATTGAATTTATTCAAAAACACATTATCTTTAGATTTGGTTTGCCAGAAACGATAACAACAGATCAAGGATCAGTCTTTACCGGTCGAAAAATGCAAGAGTTTGCCAGAGAAATGGGATTCAAACTCCTTACTTCGACCCCTTACTACGCCCAGGCCAATGGCCAGGTCGAGGCAACGAATAAGGTAGTAATTGGAATGATAAAGAAACAAGTAGGGGGTAAGCCAAAAAACTGGCATAAAACCTTAGACCAGGTCCTATGGGCATGTCGAACACCCCCCAAAGAAGCCACCAACACTACACCTTATCGACTGACTTTTGGCCATGATGCATTATTACCAGTCGAAATTCTTGTGCAGTCAGCCAGGATTCAGAGGCATCACGAAATTCCCCGTGAGATCTATTGGGACATGATGCTCGACGAGTTAGTGGATTTAGACGAGGAAAGGTTAAGAGCCTTGGAACTTTTAAGAAGACAGAAGAAAAGAGTAGAGAAATCCTATAACAAATGAGTCAAAGCAAAGACCTTTTTGATTGGATATTTGGTTTGGAGGGTAATCTTGCCGATGGATCGAAAGGTCAGGACACTAGGCAAATGGTCCCCGAAATGGGAAGGACCGTTTCAAATCTCAAAAGTCTTCTTGAATGGGGCATACGAAGTCGAGGAACTTAGCAATGATAAACAAATCTTGAAATTAAATGGTAAGTATTTGAAAAAATACAAACAAGCGCTGCAAGAGGTAAACATTTCGACAGAGTAATATAAAACTAAATAGCAGGGCCATAAATGGCATCAATAAAATGCGCCAAAAATGGCTTAGTCTTTACGAGTACAACAATAGAGACATGGCTTACAAAGGCCAGAAAATAAATATTAAACATTCTAGAAATCTAAAAAGGAAGGTTGGACTTCATCTTGACATAGTTTGCTTTCTAGGCATCGAGACGACTCTGGCAAGAGGCTTTGTCGTTTTTCAGCTGCGCAATCTCAGCCTCAAGTTGTCTAGCCTCCTTGGCAAAAAGGACGGCATGATCAAGCTCTGTCGACAAGTAAGAATCATCGAAGGAAGACAGTTCAGCATTCCTCTTCTGAGATTTATCTATCTTACTGCGAAGTTTTCTGATCTTACGCTCCCAGCAAGCGATGTTCGTTTCATTCTCAGTAATCTCTTGTTGGTTCTTGGCCTTTTTCTCCTCCAGCGTTGCAATTTTGTCTTCACAATCTGCAACGGCAGACCAAGCAACAGCCTCAGTACCTGACTTTTCAGCAGAGATCGATTGAAGGTCCACTTGCTGTATGAGAGTTTTCAAAGAAAGGTAGTGAACTGGACCCATTTGCAAAAGAGAAAAGAGGTCCCCTTTTAAAATCTTGTCCTTTACTTTCTCAAGAGCACTATTGATTAGAGCTGAAGTCGGACCTTCAGAAGTCGAAGTACTTTAGGATCTGCCTGAGGAACTATTTCGCCTACGAATGAGGAGTTTGATGTATTGACGACGGTCAGACGCTTTTAGAGCCTCAAGTTCTGCTGCAGTAAGATATGTTGCACTTTTGGCAGGCATCGTTTCTACTTTTGTGGAGATGTTGGCAGGGGCAATTGGAGTTGTCTCAACAGGTTTGGCCTGCGGGATAGCAGGATTCTCGACAACAGTCTCTTTAATTGGGGCAGCGTTGGTGGTATCCTCGTCCTCGTCTTCTTCGACGTCTTCTTCACTAGACTCTTCCAATTCAGATTGATGCATGGCTTCATCTGTCGTACCCCTCTCCTCCACAGGTTTATCATCAACCTCCATTGTGGTTCCCTGAGGTGAACCATCAGCAGGATTTTCGCCCTCATCCAAGAAGTTCGCTTCCTCACCTGCTTCGATGGGATTCTGGGAATTGTTCCCCTCGTCATGATTGGACCCGTCGGTCTGAGATTGTTGGGTGACAGTTGTAACACCCTTCTAAACCCCACAAATAAAATGTGCATAATCAGAGTAAAACTAATATGCATTCGGAAAGGGCGTCACACATAACTTTCAACATATCAAAACCACCTGTCATGCTCATCAATACTTCAATAAGTAATCATGCTTTACAAAATTTCACTTTGCATGTAGCAGCGAATTCATTTATCTAATAATTTTCATAAAGAAACATTTGTTTTCACCACATAAGTCAACAACACTCGGGCACTAAGGCCGACCTCTTATCCTTTCAATAAATATGAAAACATAATTTAGAGTACATCACGTAACTCTAAAACATAAACCAATCAATCCTAGTGTTACATGACTAGAGCATGACTCGACCCAACATAATAAAAATACTAAAGAGCTGCACTAACAGCGACTTCACAACAACGAATAGCTCTACTCTTATACCTGCACGATGTCATGTAGGACATCATTCTAGCAGAAGGGTGAGAAATATTATCATAATAACAATGCATATCATCATGTATTAATGCACAAGTACCGAATACATATATTCCACATTTTCTCACCTCAATTTATTATAATTCATCATGTACGTCACAACATACGTATAAACAAACATGGATAATTTACCAAGCATATTCATCATTTCACATATCCATAAATCTCAATATTATCCACATGACATACGCATATCATATTTCATTCTCCCATTCACTATTACACCTTCACAAGTCTCATATCAACATTTCACGCTAATAAGCATACTTTCATACTACAATCATGTATTTACATTTCTCAATTACACAAGTAATGCAGATACGCATGTTCCACAATTCACACCATATTTCATCATAACTCATCATATACTTTACAAAGCATACATATATAAACAAATATGGACAATTGTCAAACATATCCATAATTCTCATCTTTCCACATAATCATACACATATGCATACTCTCACACAACAAGCATACATGATCATGCCATAAGACTCAATGCAACTCAATGCAACTCATGCCATGTGGTACCAACTCTTGTTATCATTTTTCAGTTTTTATATTAAACCGGGTCCACTCTTCTAGACCGATAACCATCAAAAGCCCGTCCTCTAAGCTTTCAAACCCACTTTTCTAGGTTTGGGACAAGTCACTAGCCTCCACGAAACTAGCAAGCATTGCCTCTTGACTAAATGATGCATATGCAATCAATCCACCAAATGCACTTAAGACCGTTCTCGCATCTTAATCTCATGCATTCAAATAATTCATCTCTTCAAGAATTATAACATAATTGCACACACAACATATTCAATAGTCATCAAGTATTCATACTTTTAATCAGCATGTTTGTCAAACAATGCACACATACCTGACATTATGCTCCCATGCATTATTCACACATCATCGCATACAACGTTATCCATTCACAATTCAATACCATTTTATTTCAAACAATGCACACATATATTCATCATATGTTCCCATGCATCATTCATAACATCGTGCCAACGACAACATATTCAATCACAATCATCAACTTGCATTTTTAACCAATTTAAACAATGCACTATATATGCCAAACGGCCATATTTCATAACAATCAAAGTATTCATAAATCAATATTATCACTACATTACCAAGCAATGCACGCATATCCATTACTATGCTCCCATGCATCCTTCATATATAATCGCATACGACACGTATGTATACACAATATCATGTCAACGACAATAAACCTCATTACATATCATCATGCATTCTTATTCAAATTAAACAATGCATTTATAATTGTCAAAAGACCACATTTCACAATAAGTTCATAATCTAGGATTCACGCCATACGGCTACCCACAACACATATATAACATCATATAACTTTTCATTCCATTAAGAATCGAACTCGATCGAACCACAACACAACATGGAATGAAATCATAGAAAAACAAAATGCTGTCATGTTCGCTACTGCCTCGCCTAGCGAGAAGCTAGCGAACCTTCGTTACATGTTCGCCTAGCGAACTGCTAGCGAACCCAAACAGAGGCTACAGACCTCACTCGCTACCTTGTTCGCCACAGCGAACCCCCAGCGAACCATTCGCTACCCCGTTCGCTACCCCAGCAAAGGAACCTCTCACATTCTGTTTCCGCTCGCCACTTAGCTCACTAGGCGAGGACCCAGCGAGCGTTCGCGACCAGCTCGCCTAGCGAACAGCTAGCGAACGTCTGCGAACCAGAATTTTCCCACTGTTCAGAAATTCCAACTCTCATCCAAAATCGACCCGATTCTCATCCAATCAGTTTCCATAACCTTAGTATAACCATACCGGACTAAACTATACTACTTATTCTTGATTTTAACCGTTTAAACTTCGATTTACACCGATTAAATCTATTTTGCCCTAAAATGAAAAATGGTGGAAAACTCACAACAACCCAATCCAATCATACATAATCATACACATTGCTAAGATAATAATGTTTTTCACCCTTACCTTGATTAAATCGAAGCTTTGGATCGGATCTTGATGATTTTCCAAGTTTTCCTCTTATCTTCCTCTTTCTCTTCTCTTCCACTTTATTTCTCTTATGTTTTCCTATCCATCTATTTTCCTTCCACTTATCCTTATATACCTTTCATTATTTTCTTTCCATCACATTTCTCTTCTCTCAAAATATCTACTAATCAATTTCTCATGAAATATCCACTTGACCCTTTATTCACCAAAATATCTCATCTTATCATTAATTGGATAGTATCTAGTAATCCCACATTATTCTACCAAATAGAATAGATCAATTAAATCCAATTAATTAGTACAATTAATCCACTATTTGAAAATTGGGTTGTTACAACCCTCCCCCACTTTAGGAATTTTCGTCCTCGAAAATGTCACCTGATCCAAATAACTCTGGATACGATTCTCGTATCCTAATCTCCCAAACCACCTCCACCAAAGGAATCCCTTTACCTCGAAGTTGCTTCTCGTTCATCAACCTGAACTAGCAATGCCTCAACAGTCAAATCATCTCTCACTTGTATACTATCCATCTGAATCAATGTACCTCCTCAACTTAGACACATGAACACATCATGCAATTCCCACAAGCGACAACGGTAAAACAGTCTAACATGCTATTTTTCCCACGCTTCCGCTGCGCCACTTTGATACAGATCAACAAAACACAGTGGGTGCTTCCGAGACCTCAATCTCAACCAACACCAGTTACTATCGTAACTCTCAAAACACGTCTTTTCTTAGATCCTTTTGATCTTTTCAATCGTCTCTTGCACAATCTCAGGTCCAAGTACAAAACTCTCGCCGGACACACATCAACACAAAGGAGTCCTACACCCCATACAAAGCCTCATACGATGTCATTCCAATACTTAGAATGAAAGCGGTTATTGTAGGTAATTCAATCAATGACAATAAACTATCCCCTGATCCATCTTGATCCAACACTCAAGCTCTCAACAAATCTTCTACACAATGAATAATTCTCTTTGTCTGTCCATTCCGTCCACGGACGCTAGTCAGAGTTCAACTTCAACATGGCACCCAAACGCGCCTGCAAACCTTTCTAAAATCTCAATGAAAAACTCAGATTCCCATCTAACAGAATGATTCACCCTCACTGGTAAGTAACGAGTTACTCTTGTTAATCCATTCTTAACCGTTCCAATCGAATCATACTCCTTCAGATTCTTCAGAAAACCCGACACAAAATCCATGGGAATACTATCCCATCCCACTCAGAAATATTCAACAGTTGTATCAGACCCAACAGTCTCTGATATTCACACTTCGACTCCCAACAAGTTTAATCAACATATACAACCCCAATCACTTCTCTCTATCTATGGTCATCAAAACAATTCTTTAAATTCGGTCACATCCTCATAGCATCTGGATGGATACTCAATCTACCTCAACGTCCTTCTTCCAGAGTACTCTTATCCAACTCACACTATTGGAACACACACACCATCACGACATTTCATGGCACCATTTCCATAAATCTGAAAATCAGCTCTTCGACTTTAATTCCTTAAATTCAATCAATCTATTAACTCAAATTAGAATTCCGACCTACTTGAATCTCATCGAGAATACCAATAGTCAGTTTCAATATACAAAGCTCAATCCCATAAGAAGTCTCTTCACAGATCAAACTCACATCCCAGATTTGCTTAATCAGTTCTAACTTCCTTACCATCATCATCGGTATGTATAGAAATTTTCCAGTTCGATACTTCAGCTACCACGTTGTCTCGCCCGAATGGTAATTCAACCAAAACCATATTCCTTCAGAAGTCCCAATTATTTCCCCTGCATCATATTCAACTTCTCAAATCAAACAAATACCTTAAGCTCTTAAGATCTCCAACCATCTTAAATCTCAACTAAACAATTGAGGCTTCCAAACTCTAGCAAAACACACAACAACAACCAACTCTAAATTGCTTGTCACATAATTCCCTTTATGTACTTTAAAATACCTTAACGCATAACTAAACAAGCTGATGTTGCACTTAACATACCTCCCAATCATATCGGAAAAGCATCACAACACAACAAATAGTTCTGTCGGATTCGACGAAATCAATACACGAGATGTTGACAGCTTTCCCAAAAACTCTTTGAAATTTCTTCATAGTGACATACCACTACTTCTTCTCCAATACTGATAACTCAAGTTCCCGATGCTCAACACGATCCTCTATACTCTTCGGGTATATCCAAATATCATTGGTTACGCCACCATTGACTTACCCAATTAAGTATGGAAAATCCCATGCCAAACGGACACTCAATTTGTGAGTCATGGCGGAAATACAAACCGCACTTACCACAACAACCAAACATATTCCATCAATAAATACTTAATTCCATGTCACTACTTCACCATCGCATAAAGCATTGTAATAACTTTCCGCGCTTCTAATCTTGCGTCATTCCGAGTTACGGTCCTCCCGTTACGACAAAAATACGAAAACAATATTTCCACACTTAGAAGGCCATTCAAAACATCTTCAACTCTTGAAATGTGTAAAGATCTAATTATACCAATATAGTATTGTCGCTACCGCGAAAATAAGGTGCCGGAAAAACAGAAGAGTCGCCACCTTTCGTTATTTATCCCTCGGAACGGGAAAGGAAACGATCGGAAAAACCTGACGAAAAGGTATAAGACAAGGTCATCGCAACCATTGTCTGGGTTCGGGAGTCGGTTACGCAAGGGGAAGGTATTAGCACCCCCCACGTCCATCGTACTCGATGGGATCCACGCTTGTTGTGTTTATCTGACCGGTTGGTTTTATCTATCTACCTATCAAGGCTGGCCTGAAAAGAAAAGAAAATGACTCGGCAAAGCGTCGCACTTTATGCCTACGTATTCTCATAAGAGAATGAGAAATCAGAGTCAACGTAGTTCGGCTAACTACGGGTTACGGGAAAGGTGGCTCGCCAATACGTCAGTATCGTGCCTACGTACTCCCAACAGGTATGAGAGATCAGAGCTTACGTAGTTCGGGATAATACGGATTACGGGAATTCAGATTCATCTGTTTTATCGAGTACGGTTAACAAACAGTTCCAGCAGTTTTGTGTACGCAGCTCGACCCTTGGAGACTTAAGCGTTACCGTTTGCGGTAGAACTGGGAGTTAACGACACTCTTTTCTTCAGAAAAGCATCCTTTGACTTATGGGCCCACGGGGCAAAAAGGTTTGAAGTTTGTTTTTTGTCTTTTACGGAAGAGCTGTTTTTTATGGATGTTTGCAACCAATATCGCACTAGAGACTATGACCTGAGAGTGAATGCGTCGCATGTCACCCAAGGGGTGCCATACTAAACATCCAAACTGTTGAAAAGAAACTCTCAAATAATCCTTTCTCAGATAGCTTAAGGCTCGTAACGTACGATGTCTGTTAACCTTTATTACTGTATTTTAATTTTCTTTGAGATGAGAAGAGAACATGCTTAACTAAAGGGAGACTATCAAGTCCTAATGTTGTCATGCCAAGGATTCATCCTATGGTTGAGGTTTGAAACAAGGATCTCCTAGAAGTTGTCATGCATAGGTTTCAACCTAAAGTTATATCATCACTTCCTTATCAAAGGAAGTGAGATTCCTAGGGGATCATATCGATGATAAACAGAGACAGATAAAGCATCAGCTTAAACAGTAAACAGTAAACGAATGTAAAATGCATGCAATGCAAGTGAGGGAGGAAATGTGTGTGGGGCATCAGCCTCCACAAGCTCATCTCAACCTCAAGCCAGATATGAATAACTGCAATCATACAGGAGAAATAACATGCCATCAAGCAAATCACAAACCACATAGGCAAGGGAGCTGGGCTCTACCAAATACCAGCAAGCAAAGCCATATAGTGACAAAATACAAGCAGAGGGGGCAACTCAACCTCTAGTGAAATCATGCTCCTAGCTTACATCAGTCTAGATATGAACTTATTCTAATGCATCAAGCAAATCATACAAGTCACAGCAATACAGTTGCACAGCAAGCAAACAAACAGGAAAGAAAGCAGATCAACAGCTTCCCCAGCTTCACAACAAAGCAATCCTCTGACACCAGCTCAGTCCTCAGTCTTCAATTGCTCTTCAAGTCTATCATCTTCAATGACAAGTATCAACTTGCTTCTTCAAGCTTCTAATACATCAAACACAAGTATCAACTTGTTCTTCATCCTCTTCAAGCTTTAGCTCCAAAGTAAACGCCACCTTCAGGCTTCAATCTCAATAGCAAGTATCAACTTGGCTCCTTCAGGCTCTCAAAGTATCAAACACAAGTATCAACTTGTTTTCCTCAAGCTTCAGCTCTTTCTTTAATCTCAGCTTGATTCCCTTCACAAATGTCAACTTGTTTTTCATCTTCTTCAAGCTTCAGCTCTTTCTTTAATCTCAATTTGATTCCCTTCACACAAGTGTCAACTTGTTTCTCTTGATCTTCAAGCTTCTGCTCCAAGGGTAGTCTTCAGACAAAGGGAAGTGCAACAACCTCTAGCATCTTCAATATCCTATCAAGGAACTCCATCCTCTAGCAAGGGAGAAATATTCATCTAAAAAGAGCAAGGTTTGGATAATAGACAGCAGGGTGAAGACCAAAGGTCACCACTAAGCACTCCATCATCAGAGAAAGGAACCCTCAAAGGTTCTACCAACTTGTGAAGAGCCACACTTCCTACCAAAGGAGGTATGAGGCCTTCACAAGGGGACCTTACATCATAGGGAAGAATGGAAGTAATCAACATCTTCCATGTTTATGAAGGAAGAGAATCTATCTAGAAGCTCTGCCTACACACCCTAATCTTAACACCTAATCAACACTACACCAAAAGAAGGGAAGATCTCACATCCAAGCTTCTTCAAGCATTCCATGGTAGCCCAAGCTTGTCTTCAACACCATCCAAGAGCAAGAGAGGCAAAACCCTAATCTAAGGGAACTAGAGAAGTCAATCTAATTGAATTAGCAAGTTAGGATCACCTAAAACCTAGTACTAAAGTTAGTCTTAACCAAAATACTAAAACCAATTGTAAAATCCTAAAAAAATAACCATGGGACCCTAATTCAATCATGAATCTACCATACAAAATCCAGGGGTTGAATCATCCACCAAGTCCTAAAAATAAAACCTAAATCACAAGGTACTAAACATAAACCCTAAAACTAGGGCACCTAAAGTTTCAACTTAAAACTACCACCTACATTCATCACAAAAATGTGAGAAAAATCTAAGGAGATCATGCATATCTATGCTAGCTACACACAAAAAATCAAGGCAAGAATCATCACCAAGTGCTCAAACCAAAATCATCAAAACAAGATATCAACCATGGCCATTTTAATATCAATTAATATTCAAAAAAATGCAAATAAAATCAAAAATGCATGAATTATTAATATTTTTTATCTACAAAATTTTAGATTTAATCATAAATCAGGGGGGAAAAGTTTGGAATTAATTGAGTTAATCTTCTATTTTTTATGAATTAATCTCTAAGTCACATGAAATGAAGAAAATTAAAAGAAAATAAAAGAAATTAATAAAACAAGCGTGTCAAATAGCAAAAATAATCAGTTCATTTCAATATTTGGGCCAGAAAGGGGGTGTAGATAACAAGGACTTCATAGGCCCAGGCGCTTGGATCCATTTGCATTTTCTTCAGCAATTTAAATGAGAGAAAAACACACACTTCATGGTTCGAACTCAGGCTCACTCAGTCCATTCAAAGTGCAAGTGAAACGGTGCGTTTTAGGGGATGGACGCGTGGCTCAACGTGAGCCCTGGGATCCACGAACCAAGTCAATTTCTCCACACGAGCGAATGGTGAGGATTATGTCTTCCTCGTTTCAAACCTGCAACTCACGCATGCAAGCCAAATCGCCGGTGGCTTTTCCGGCCACCCCTGCGCAACCCTAGATCCCTCTACACTCAACCAATGGCCACGATGTCTTCATGAATCTTGACCAGAATTTCCTCAGGAATCCAACCATACCATTTACTCACTCTAAAAATGCACGGATCATGAAAACACAATCTCAACCGAAAATGGCATTCAATCTAAATTGTCTCTGATCAAGCAATTAACTATCCAAGATCCATCTATGTCAATAGGGGAACCTAACCACATGCTTCTAATTCATTAAAAGTGCATAATCAGTGAGAAATTTCAAGAAGTTAGAACCTACCTTGGAGCTTGAATTGCAATGGATACACGCCTCAATTCTCTTCCAAACCTTGCAGAATTCTTCAAGGATTAATGGAGAATGTTTCTTGATGCTTCACTCTGGCTGAAACCCCTTGATTCTCCAAAACAAATTTTCACTTTCAAGCTTCTTGCTCCACCTCTCTCCAATGGCTCCTTCACGAAAAATGATCCCTAACCCCTCTCATTCAGTTCTAAATCCCTTTTATGTTCTGTTTCAATGGATTAGAAGCCCAAACTAGGCCCAATTATGGATTTTGGATCTTCACTTTTTCTTCCAAATTTCAATATGGATATGTGCCTTCAAGCCTTGGTCATGCTCCACAATCATTCCAAAACATTCACTTAAGCATTATGGAGTGTAATGAAGTGGTTTTCTCCCTTTGGTTTCAACATATGGAGTGTATAGGGTATGTTTCTTACTTGTGAAGTAATCATCCAAATGGCTATGTTAAGCAACTCAAATCAACAATATGAAAATGTCAATCTTTCTAAAACATCAATTCCATTCAAAATGACCACAAATTTGACTTGAAAACATGTTAATCTCATTTATTTTGAATTTTCACATTTTAATTCATTAAAATGGCTTTTATGTGAAGTTCCTTCAACCAATGCTTGATATAATCTATATCAATGAACACTTGATGTTTAGACAAGATAAAAACATAATTTTGAACAACTTTCATGTTGAACAAAAATGCATTTGAGGCTTGCAAGATGGTGTAATGGACTCATGATTCAAAATGGCCTGTAATGCCCAAATACCCAAAATACCCTTGACTTGTCAAAGACATAACTTGAGTTCTACAAATCCTATCAAGGAATTCTAGTACTCTCTAGAAAGATAAGAGAATAAGGAAAAACATTCATGTTGACCAAAAGTTCATAGAAATCCTCCTTCTAGGGCAAAGGTTTCATGCAAGTTGGGTAACGTTCAAGCTCCAAATTCACATTCCTCAGATGACTTGTAACATGCCAAAGCTATAACTTGGGTTCTAAAAATCCTATCAAGGACTTCTAGCACTCAAATTAAAGCTAAGATCATGTTCTACAACAATCATGTTGGGGGAAAGATGAGATGACAATCACATCTTGAGCTAAATTTCCTTGAAGATAGGGGTCAAACTAGGGGATTTTACACTGTCAAGTCATAGAAACCCTAGCCTGAAGCTTCTCAAACTCTTCAATCATGATGAGTTACTCTTGGAATCATCCTTATATCATTTCAATGTATCAACCCATGATCACATGGATCTTGGATTAGGTCTCAACCTTCTTCAAATCATCAGTTGACTTAGGGTTGACCTAGTCAAACCTTAGCTGCACCAATCATGGCTGAGGCTCCTTAATCTTGCACAATGACTTGTCTAGGCCTCAAAGTGATCTTCAACAATTCTCATGAGCTCTCTCAAGACCTCCATTCCAACTTCATGGCTTCAGAATCATCTGATGACTTCCCACAACTCTCAAGTTAGGAGACCTACACACTTGGCTTCAACCACTCTTTCTGAGGCTCTTTCAACTTCTCTGACAAGGATATCAACCCTTGAACATCTGAATAACCTTCTTAGCTAGCTTCATAGTCTTGTGTAGCTCTTGATTGGTAATCATACCTCTTGATCTCCTGCATACATGTCAATGAAATGCAAATGATAATGCTAATGTGAATGAAATGAAACATAAGCTAGGTAAAGAAATATTGGGCAAATTTTGGGGTGCAACAGCTGCCCCTATTCAAACGGCTTGGACCTGACTGGGTGAGAAGAGGACGACTCTCAAACAATCAAGTTAATAGACGGTTGAATACCAACAAACCCGGAAATTTGCCAACTGCACAAGTACACGGTACTCTGATGGGGACAAATCTTCGGAAACTGAAATAATAACTGCACGACAACTAGCTGGAGAAATACTGATCTGAATCTCCGTCAGGATGATTCTCTGATTTATCTGATGTCATTGCGTCCTCAAATCATCAAGGGATCACTGGTTACACGGCAACAGGCGATCTGCCAACCACATAGGTAAACAATACTTGGATTGGTAGGAACATCTTCAAAACTGAGCAGGACAGTTGCACGACAACTCTGCTGGGTAATTGGTTACACGGTGACCGGTGAAAGGTCTAATCTCCGTCAGGATAATTATCTGATTTTGCTGCGTCTTCGTCCTCAAGTTATCACGGGCTCGTTGGTCACTCGGTAACTGGCGATACATAGCTGATATTGCCGTCAGGCATTCTGCGACATTGCAGCAGAAGGAATCCTCGGGACTCATCAGGTCATTAGGAACATTTTAACTATCAAGTTAATCATGCCATCGGGCATTCAAAGAAATTTTCGGGTGTCAGCCGGACTTAGTCAGTAAGTCGGGAATGGAATCCTCGGTCAATCATGAACTAAATAGGGATACCCAAACTTCCGCATCAGGCACTCCGCATCAGCTGAGAGAACTGCTTCGACATCACAGTTGGACTTCGTCAATAAGTCTTCAAATGGAGTCCTTAATCAATCAAGAACCGCTAAGGATATACAATCTTTTACCGTCAGGCACCCTGCGTCAGCTAGGCAAACTGCTTCGACATCGCAGCTGGACTTTAATCATCAAGTCTTCAAGGAAATTTCAACTTTTCTGTTTAAAACCTGCTGGGGATGACACATCTCCACTGGGGATTCTGGAGAACTATCAAGTAACTCTGCTTCGGGGATCCAGAAATCATTTTGGGTGAATCAACTCTGCTGAGGACTTCAAGAATCATCTTGGACAAATAACTCCGCCGGGGACTTCAAGACTCATCCTAAACCAATAACTCTGGTGGAGATTTCAGGAATCATCCTGAGCAAACACTCAGCCGGGGACTCTAAGCATCAACCTGAGAAACCCTCTCTGGCGACTTCACTGGGGATTTTAAGAATCATCTTAAGCAAACCACTTCGCTGGAGAATTCAAGAATCATCTTGGGCAAGCGACCTTGCTGGGTGAATTCAAGAATCATCCTGAGCCACACAACTCTTATGAGATTTCAGGAATCATCCTGAGCAAACACCCTGCCGGGGACTCTAAGCATCAACTTGAGCGACCCTCTCTGGTGACTTCACTGGGGGTTTTAAGAATCATCCTAAGCAAACCACTTCGCTGGAGGATTCAAGAATCATCTTGGGCAAACGACCTTGCTGGGGAATACCTGCAAAACAAGAACGGTAACAACCTAGCTCATGTTTCGTATGCATATGCTTTGACAATGGCGCAATGCTCCACATGGTGGAAATGTTATGCATTTTTAGGGTAAATGTTATGCAATCATGCAAAATTCTACGACCCCGTCAGCAAAATACATGCTGAAGGGAGAATCCTCCTGTCAAGGAGAAAAAACCACTCTGGTGAAGGAGGAATCATCCGGCCGAGGAGAAGAAGTCACACCAATCTCAATTGGACTCCGCCTGGGGAAATGATCTTCAGCCGACTGCTGCAGGGGAACAAAGTTCTGCGAGAACCCGGACTTGCTCACCTAGGTATTCAAACCACAAACTGTCGAGGAAAAGATGTCAATCGCGGAAATAAACTGCACGGCCTTCGCGGCAAAACTTTCCTGGAGATAACGACTCCGATGGGGAAATACAGCATCAACTATTCAACATTCTACTGGGGAAAACCAATCATGGCCTGAACACTTCCAAGGGCTCGACTCTTTTGGGGATTTGCCAGCTCGGCTGAGGAAGAAGGAATCATCCTGCTTGCTGGGGAGAGTATGACTCTGTGGGGAATTTCAATTCTCCTGGAGACTTCAGTTTGTACTATCAAGCGCTGCACACTTCAGTATATGACTCAGCTAGGGAGACGACGATCCTTCAGGATACATCTGATTGGGGGCGAATCTTCTCTGCTCGGGGGGACATATCAATGCTTACGATCTCATGTTCAGACTCCATGGGGAGAGGCTGCTGAACTTTGCTGGAGGAGAAGGAATCATCCTGCTTGGGAAACATACGATGTACTGCCCGGAATATGCTATACCTGTAACAACACAAACAAACAGACAAGATACCCTTCTCAAATTGACCTATCAAGGTTATCATCTTGTGGCAATGTTCAAGTAATTCATTGTTTCAACAATCAGTGGCCTAGGCCAGTAAGTTTATGTATGCGCATTTTATCAAAAACATCGGCGTTCTTTTTCGCAAACAAAACAGATAAATGCTAAACAAACAAACTGAATTGCTGAATAGTATACATTTTATTGATAACGAACCCCTGAATGGGCAACAACGTTTTACAACATATGCAAGCTCCTGGAATGAGGAAGCTGCGCAAATATAAAAATATAAATATACATCGGTATACACATGTCGGCATTGAGGCGTAGGCGGACACCATGAGTTGATTCCTCTATGACCTACTCGACTTCGATACTTCTCCGACGCTTCAGCTTCAAAAGAGATTGAATCAGATAAACGGCCCTCAGGTCCTCCAAACCACTAAACAAATATAGTCCACACGCGGAACGCAGTCATTTGCTTTTTTCAAATCCCTAACTTTTGCCTGAATCGCCCTTTCGGGTTTTCGATTCACCGGGATACCCTTTTTTGCCGAAGTCGCCCTTCCAGGTTTTCGACTTTGCGGGTGTACATTCTTTTCTTTATATCCCTAATTTTTTCCCGAACCTTTTTCCCTTTTTTATGGTTCGCCGGGATGCCCCATTTTTGCCTGGATATTCTTTTTTCTTTCCAGCGGGTCATTTTTTAAGCAAAGTATTTTTTAACTGCGTCCGTGTTCACCGGGGATACAAAATCTTCACCATCCATCGTGGATAACAACAAGGCTCCTCCCGAGAAGACCTTGCTGACAACGTACGGACCTTCGTAATTGGGAGTCCACTTGCCCCGGTGATCGGAGTATGGAGGAAGAATCTTCTTTAGGACGAGATCACCCGTCTAAAAGCTTCTAGGACGCACCTTCTTATCATAAGCTTTCTTCATTCGGCTTTGGTACAGACGACCATATGCAATCGATGCCAATCTCTTCTCGTCCATCAGGCTAAGTTGGTTTAGTCGGTTCTTAATCCATTCTGCCTCTTCGAGTTTCACGTCAACCAAAACTCACAAAGAAGGGATCTCAACTTCTAACGGTAGGACAGCTTCCATACCGTACACCAGTGAGAACGGAGTTGCCCCGGTTGACGTACGTACTGTTGTACGATAATCGTGCAGTGCAAATGGCAACATCTCGTGCCAATCCTTATAGGTCACAACCATCTTCTGTACAATCTTCTTGATATTCTTATTGGTCGCTTCAACGGCGCCATTCATCTTCGGCCGGTAAGGAGATGAGTTGTGATGTTCAATCTTGAAACTCTGGCACAGCTCCTTCGTCATCTTGTTTTTCAGATTCGAACCATTATCAGTAATGATCCGCTCGGGAATTCCGTATCGACAGATGATGTCCCTCTTTATGAATTTAGCCACCACTTGCTTGGTCACATTAGCATATGAAGCTGCCTCCACCCACTTGGTGAAGTAGTCGATAGCTACCAAAATAAAGCGATGACCGTTAGAAGCAGTGGGCTCGATCTTGCCTATCATGTCGATGCCCCACATGGAGAACGGCCACGGGGAGGGCATGACATTCAACGGGCACGGCGGTACGTGAATCTTATCAGCATAAATCTGGCATTTATGGCATTTCTTCGCGAATTTAAAGCACTCTGACTCCATCGTTAGCCAGTAGTATCCTGCTCTCAGGATCTTTCTCGTCATAGCGTGCCCGCCGGCGTGCGTACCAAATGTGCCTTCATGGACTTCTTCCATGAGCATACTCGCTTCTTTCTCATCTACACATCTGAGTAGCACGAGATCGTGGTTTCTTTTATACAAAACTCCATCAGGATTGAGATAAAAATTTCCAGACAGCCTCCTCAGAGTCTTCTTATCCTGGGTTGACGCTCCCGCAGGATACTCCTTACTCCTAAGGAAGGTTTGGATATCATGGAGCCATGGCTTGCCGTCGGAGGCTTCCTCGATCGCAAAGACGAATGCAGGTCTATCAAGACGAGAGAGGACAATCCTTGGAGCTTCATTCCAAAAATTGACTTTATACATCAAAGCCAATGTGGCTAAGGCATCAACCATCTGGTTTTCGGACCTGGGAACATGATGGAGTTCCACTCGATCAAAGAACGGAAGCAGCCTTCTGGCATAATTCGTGTACGGCACCAAATTTGATTGACGAGTCTCCCACTCCCCTTTAATCTGGTTGATCACAAGTGCCGAGTCACCATATACATCTAGGTTCTTGATTCTCAAATCAATTGCTTCTTCTAGACCCATGATGCATCCTTCGTACTCCGCTTCGTTATTGGTGACCGGAAATGTCAGTCTCGCAGTGAACGGGATGTGGGATCCATGGGGGGTCGTGATGATTGCCCCGATGCCACTTCCGTAAGAATTAACCGCCCCGTCAAATATCAATTTCCTTTGGGATTTCCTATCTGGAACCTCGTCGGGCAACGGTTCATCGCAATCCTTTGCTTTGAGAAACATGATATCCTCATCAGGGAATTCAAATTTCATCGGCTGGTAATCCTCGATCGGCTGTTCAGCCAGGTATTCAGACAATATGCTGCCCTTAATGGCCTTTTGGGAAATGTACTGAATGTCATATTCCGTCAACACCATTTGCCATCTGGAAATCCTGCCCGAAAGCGCTTGCTTCTCGAAGACGTACTTGATCGGATCCATCTTCGAATTTAGCATGGTGGTGTGATTGAGCATGTACTGTCGTAAATGTTTGGCAGCCCAGGCTAGTGCACAACACGTTTTCTCCAGCATTGAGTAACGAGATTCACAGTCCGTGAACTTTTTACTCAAATAGTAAATGGCATGCTCCTTTCTGCCCGTCTCGTCGTGCTGACCGAGAACACACCCCATACTATTCTCAAGAACTGTCAAGTACATGAGTAAGGGTCTTCCGGCCACTAGGGGTATCAAGATCGGAGGTTCCTACAGATACTGTTTTATCTTATCAAATGCCTTCTGGCAATCCTCGTTCCAGATAATCGCCTGATTTTTCTTTAACAGTTTGAACATCGGTTCACACGTGGCCGTGAGCTGAGAGATAAACCTTGCAATGTAGTTTATTCTGCCCAGGAAACCACGAACTTCTTTTTTGGTTTTTGGCGCTGGCATCTCTTGTATCGCTTTTATCTTCGCAAGATCAACCTCACTGCCTCTTTCACTCACGATAAACCCCCGGTAGTTTTCCAGACCGTACTCCAAAAGTACACTTGTTAGGATTCAGCCTCAACCTGAACTTCCTAAGCCTCTCAAAAAGCTTCAGAAAATTGACCAGGTGTCCTTCCTCCGTTTGGTACTTCGCAATCATGTCATCAACATAGACTTCAATCTCATGATGAATCATGTCATGAAACAAAGTGACCATTGCTCGTTGGTAAGTGGCCCCTGCATTCTTCAGACTGAAAGGCATTACCTTGTAGCAGAAGGTTCCCCAAGGTGTAATAAACGTAGTTTTCTCCATGTCCTCCGGCGCCATCTTGATCTGATTATAGCCGGAGAAGCCATCCATGAACGAAAATACGGAGAACTGAGCTGTATTGTCGACCAACACATCAATATGAGGGAGCGGGAAATCATCTTTAGGGCTCGCCCTATTCAAATCCCGATAATCGAAACACATTCGCACCTTACCGTCCTTCTTCGGTACAGGCACTATATTGGCGACCCACGGAGGGTAAGTAGTGACCGCTAAGAAGCCAACATCAAGTTGTTTCTGCACTTCTTCTCTGATCTTAACGGCCATATCTGGTCGTGTCCTCCTAAGCTTCTGCTTGACGGGAGGACAATCTTCTCGCAGCGGCAAGTGGTGGACCACAATGTCAGTATCAAGTCCGGGCATATCTTCGTATGACCAAGCAAAGACGTCACTATACTCTCTTAGCATCTCGACCAATCTTTTCTTGACATCACTCTGCAACACGGCTCCTATCCTGACATTCCTGACCAGTTCCTCAGAACCCAGATTCACAATCTCAATCTCTTCTTCGTGAGGCAGAATAACTTTCTCTTCTTGCTTCAACAAGCGGGCCAACTCTTCGGGAAGGTCTTCGTCTTCATCAATCTCTTCCTCGGCTTGATAGATCGGGCAATCGAAGTCGAAGTGAGTCGTAGAAGGTCCAGAGTTGATGTCATCTGCTATGTGGATCCTGCAATAACAAGGGTTAAGATTAAGACAAGGATATGCAGGTTAGCACAAACCCCATTGCCATTTTGTTATTTTTCAAAACAAGTATAAAACAGGAATAACAGAGATCACAACATTTGAATGCAAAAAGAAACGCCTTTTTATTTATTGGTAAAATGCATGTACATAACCAAACAAGGCCCTGACAATAAAACCACTATGCCCCGGGTAGGACATAGGGTTGTACAACAATTGGAGAAAGTAAATCATTACTCTTTGACTGTCACTTAGATGGTATCCCTGATGGACCAGTTGTTGAGGCTCTCGCCTGGTTTGCTTGGCTGGATCCAAGAGTCCAGATCGCAGTCACTGTCTTCGCCGTCTTCGGACACTGCGTTGGCACTTTCAAATATCACCCCACCACTGGTAAACTGGATCGGCCCTTTATCTTGCGACGCACTGTGAGAAGAAGAGGCTTCAGCCGTAGGAAAGTATCTTAACCCAAATTTGTCCTGTTTGTTAGGTATTTCTAGAACCTACCCCCAGCCTGGGGTAGATCCGGCTTGAACAACAGCCCGGGCTTCCTTGAAGGAAGAGAAAGTCATCTCTGGTTTTTCAGTGATTACAGGAGCTACGTTCTTGACTTTAACAGCTTCGAACGCCTGACATAGGGTTTCGTGGATTTCCCCATCCATCTCAACATATTTGAAGGACGACAAATGGCTCACCATTATATCCTCCAAGCCACATACGGTTACGATGCTACCTCCAACAGCATACTTGAGCTTCTGGTTCAACGTGGAGGTCACGGCGCCAGCAGAGTGGATCCATGGCCGGCCTAGTAGACAGCTGTAGGCTCATGATGTCTATAATGTAGAAGACTGCGTCCAAAGTTTCCGGCCCAACTTGGATTGGTAGCGTCACCTCCCCGAAAACATGACGTTTGGTTCCATCGAACGCTTTCACAACCAGATCACTGGGTGTGCAAATCAATCCTCGAGTATCTAACTTCATCAATGCTTTCTTCGTAAGCACATTGAGTGATGACCCCGTGTCCACCAACACATGAGACATAATCGTTACCCTACACTCTATTGAGATGTGCAGGGCGCTGTTGTGATTTCTTCCCTTCGGCGTCAGCTCCAGGTCAGTGAACCCTAACCCGTTCCCAGCATTTACGTGGGCTACGACCCCTTCCAACTGGTTGACCGATATTTCTTGCGGTACATATGTGGCATTCAAAACCTTTAACAGCGCGTTGCGATGTGACTCCGAACACAGCAACAGATTCAGGATGGAGATTTTCGAGGGTGTTTGATGGAGATGATCCACGATCTTGTAATCACTCTTCTTGATCAACCTCATGAACTCTTCAGCGTCCTTTACAAGTAAGTCCTTCTCTACCTCAAGAGGGGTTTCCTCAATGAATTTACTCTTTCCCTTGTCGGTTATTTCAGCTTTGTCCGCTTTGTCCGCCACAATCTCAGGTGGAGCAAATACTCTTCCGCTGCGCGTGATTCCGCCAATTCCCACTAGGTTATCCACAGATTTCCCCGAGGTCTCCAATTCTAACTTCTGCCCGTTGCAGTAGACATCCGCCCCATAATGCCATGGGACAACATTGGTGCTTTCAAAAGGTATCGGCCCAGCTTTCGTGATGGTGATCGTGGGCGGTCTAGGTGCAGAAATAGTGATCGTCCGGCGAGGGATGGTGATGGTAGCAACCTCATCATCCTGCTTCAGCATTACCTCTCCAGATCCACATTCGGCCCTTCGGCTAAACTGCAAGATTCCTTCGGTCATCAGACTCTGGATCCCCTCTATCAACTAATCACATCCATCAGGACTAGTCGCACAACCCATACATAGTTCTCCACAGCCTGGGAAGAAACCTCTCTTCATCAGCTTGGCCTTGACGAAACAAAGCGGTGTCTTCAAATCCCTGACGTCAGTCAGTAGATCCAAATTCTCGTCTTCAATAACGGCATTCACCCCACCTCCCTGATGATTCGGCTGCTCTGTTCTGATACTTTCTGTACCCTTGCTGATTCGGCTGCTGCTGCTGCTGTGGCTGGGGTTGTTGGATAGCGGGGATGGTTATGCTGGCCACCTGCTGGTGAGGGCCTTTACCCTTCCTCTGAGCGTTGGACACAGTGCTCGTCTCTCCTTCCCGCCTTTTGCCACCATACGGTTTCTTTCCTCCTCCAGCTGAGGCTAGATCGGCACTTTGAATTTTCCCCAGTTTGATCCCATTTTCAACGTGCTCGCCGATGATGACGAGATCTGAGAAGCTTCCAGACATACCGCTGACTAATTTCTCGTAATAAACCCCTGGGAGGGTGGCTACAAACATCTCAACAAGCTCCCGTTCAACCATCGGCGGTTGAACTCTAGCTGTCAATTCACGCCACCGCTGGGCATATTCTTTGAACCCTTCGTTGTTCCTCTGTGACAAATTCTGCAGTTGGACTCGGTTCGGAGCCAAGTTACTGTTATATTGGTAATGGTGCACGGATGCCTCAGCAAGTTCCTTCCACGTGCGCACGCTGGTAGGCTCCAAACTCATGTACCATTCCAAGGATGGCCCGGACAAGCTATCCTGAAAGAAGTGCATCAGCAACTTCTCGTCTTCAGAGTGAGCGGACATTTTCCGGTAGTATGACCTTAGGTGGACGCGAGGGCAGGTGGTGCCCTTGTACTTCTCAATGTCGGGTACCTTGAACTTGGGAGGCACCTTGAAATCAGCAATCAATCCCAATTTAGACATGTCGACACCCATAGTGTTCAGGTTCTCGAAATTCCTCATCTTGTCCTCGAGTGCCTTAAACCTCAGACGTGCTTCAGCAGTCAGCTCTCCTTCAGCACCTTTCTGTGAGAACAAGTCTTCTTGACGGCCTTCTAACCACGGATGAGGCCCATACAGATTTCCAACACCCGCGTTGCCGTTGCCCTGCCTAACATTGACATTAGCTTCAAAATTTCCATTACCGACGCCAGTCGTATTACCATTGAGCCCCATGTTAGCGATCACGTTGCCGTTACCACTGCCATTCCCCCCGGTCACGGCGATGCCATTCTAATGAGTTTCAACAAGTGGAGGGGTTGGAACGCTCCCACCGTGGAGTACACCATTGCAATCTACCCTTGAGATCAGAGGCTGGACCAAGGTTCTGAGCTGGTCTTGGCCGTTGGCAACCACTTGCATGAGCTCCATGAAGCAGTTCATCCTCTCTCGGATTTCTTGAACGTCAGTTTGTACTTGCTCCATTGCTCTAGCTCGATTTGCTCTGGTCGGATAGCGGTGGATTGGTATTTGATCAATCCTGGAACAACCTGAAACAACCTGTACACACAAAAGGGTTAGAAAAAACGACAAAGTGCTCGTTATGCAGATGCTTCATGCAAATGCAAACGTGTGTCTGTGCGTTAGGGAGATATCCCCCGATCCTAGTGCCTGAGTGCCAGTGCTGATAATAAGAAGTCCGATGGAAATAACATCTCATATATAAAGAAAGCCCATTGAGGCGGTACACAACGTCACTGAGTACAAGCAGAATCCATAACATGACCTCGAACAACAAGCCTGGTGATGGTCAACATACAACAATGATCAAAATAAAAAGATTACAAATATAGTCAAGCACGACCACGGGCGCGGAACTCTTCTAACAGATTCCTCGTTTCTAGATGATCAGGCCGAGTGAGCAACCCTTCGACGAGTAATTCCCTCTGCGCAATAGTGTATTGAAGACCTTCAACTGAATCTTCCCATGCTTCTTCGCCGAAACAATCTTCTAGCTTCCGCTTCTTGGATTCAAACGTCAGTTTGTGTTCCTTCAGGTTAGCAAGAGCCTTGTTGAGCAGGCCTTCAGCGGCATATCTGTGAGCGGTTTCTTCATCAAACCTTTTCTCACTAGCCTTCACCTGGGCTTTCAACTTGGAGATCTGCTGTTTCAGCTTATCCTCCTGTTCTTTGTCGTTGTCTAGGGTGGCCTTCCAATGCTGATTAAACTTGGATATCCTGCGGTACGCTTCATCCAAGTGCTGCTTCTTGGTGGCCAGTACGTCATTGACAGCTTTGAAGTCCCGGCCCAAACGCTCACGCTCAGCTATCTGCTTAGTCAAATCCGTCCCTAACTGGTTCACCAGCTCTGTTTGCCTCTTGAAGGAATGGACGGCTTCGCTTCTCTCGCTTCTGATTTGAGCCAATTCTTTCTCCAGTTCTTCATTTGCCTTCTTCTTCTCATCTCTCTCAACTAACACCTGATTATGCTGCTGAATAGGCACGGTGGTAGGCTCTTCAATCACTGGAGGGCTTTCTGGCTGGGCAGGTGGAAACGGCATCCCTATAACATCTGCTCTGGCTCTGATCCAGGTCACATATGGAGCGTAGGCTTGGCTATTACTTTTCCCCAACAATGGTTTTCCCCGCTTACAGATACCATTCCAGGCGTGCTGAAGCTTAGATAACATATCCCCCTCTAGAAGCCCAGTGAGGTACAGAGATTCCTGAACCTCTTCATCCTTCGGTGGTGCTCTCAAAGCATAAGCAAACTGTCGGACTAGCAGAGATGGATTATAGTTGATACAACCCTTCCTGCCTATCAAAGGCACATTCGGAAACCCACTGCAGCTGAAGATAATCTAAGTACCCAACCTATCTCTATCAAACCAGGAAATATCCTCCGCTGATATACTCATCAAACGCTCGGACCACTCAGTTGTGGCTGCAGACGAAGCAAAGGGACCCTTCTTGGGTAGGTGACTATCAAGCCATCTGTAGAGTAGGGGTACACAGCACGAGACATTCTTGCCCCTCCTGTTCTCGTTTTTGTAGTGGACGGAATGGTAGACATCTCCTATCAAGGTAGGGACTGGATTCCCTGATGCAAAGATGTGAAATGCGTCGAAGTCTACAAAGTCGGGCATATTAGGGAACAGAATGATGCCGTATATGCAAAGAGCAAGAATAGCGTTGAACACGATCCAACAACCGTCCTTGGCACACTGCTGGGCCTTTCCCACTAAGAACTGTAAGGAGAAACCGAGAACCCTGTTCCAACTAGACAAGACTAACTCGGAGGAATCCAGATGAAGTGAAGGAGCTAGACTAGCCAGATTAGGCTCAGCATCCATATGAACAAAGGGCATCTGACTCTTGATAGGCACACCTAACAAATCAGCGTACTCTTCCAGTGTAGGTGCGAGAACAAAATCCGGGAAAGTAAAGCATCTCAAAGAAGGATCATAGAACTGCAGCAGGGCGTGCAGCCCATTCAACTCGAACACAGAGGGTTTACGAACCAGGCTGAGCAGTTTCCCATACGACTTCCTGAATTCACCTCTCACAGAATCATCTGCCAAAGCAATCAAACCAGTCAGCTGGACAACCTTAGGAGTGGGGAGCTTGTAGGCCACAATCTTCCTCAGAGAACCCATAGTAGCACAATAGAAGGCAAGAAAACCTGAACCGGGGGAAACGGTACCTGCAACACAGACACACGTTAATGAAATCAAATGAGTATGCAAAGCAATGTAAAATGCAATCATGCGGCAGGAGATCAAGACAACTGTGTTGTTGAGGAGATGAAAGTGAAGATTCTGTATCAACAAAACCACAATACTGCTCTGTCAAGAACAACCCTATCTCTGATGAGGGAAAACGCTGATATCGGACCATAAATCTGCTCTGTCAAGAACACACATATATCTGATGACAAGAACTTCTGATACAGGACCATAAATCTGCTCTGTGAAGAACGAATACACCTCTGATGATGAGATCCTCCGATACCAACCAAAACTGATTCTCTATCAAGAAAATCGGGTAGTCTGAAGGTTATGGTTTCCTGCAACAAACCCGACCCTTCTCACAGGTATGGACCTATACTGACACAAGTTCGGCATCCTATGCGGTCATCAGCGTCACAGACATTCAAGAGGGGTGATACGATACCCAGAAGGTGTGGCATCACCATCTCCTGAAGCGGCCTCACTCAGCTGAATTCCAAATGATCGGTCCCCAGAGTCGACAATCCTCCAAACCAACAACCCCTCAGGCCAAAAGGGCCGGAAAAGAAGTCAACCGGGAGAACCTCGTCTGAGCGTGGATTTCATGAGACACTAGTGCCTGCAAAGCAAGCACGCGCCCACTAATTTCCACAACTAATGTTAGGTACACTCAAGCTTGGGTCTGGCTTCTCACTCATCAGAATGCCCCTCCCACAACAGCACAGATAATCATATCATACTGGAAATAAAGTGCGGGAAATAAAGTGCGATAAACAAACACAACCCAACAAGTAATCATACAAGCGCTAGGATTGACTCTCGTAGGGGACGTTAGATCCCCAAACTGACTCGCATATGGGACGTTGGATCCCAGGAAACTATCAAGTCCCCAGCAGAGTCGCCAGCTGACGCTACCGCGAAAATAAGGTGCCGACAAAACAGAAGATTCACCACCTTTCGTTATTTATCCCTCAGAATGGGAAAGGAAACAATCGGAAAAACCTGACGAAAAGGTATAAGACAAGGTCATCGCAACCATTGTCTGGGTTCGGGAGTCGGTTACGCAAGGGGAAGGTATTAGCACCCCTCACGTCCATCGTACTCGATGGGATCCACGCTTGTTGTGTTTATCTGACCGGTTGGTTTTATCTATCTACCTATCAAGGCTGGCCTGAAAAGAAAAGAAAATGACTCGGCAAAGCGTCGCACTTTATGCCTACATATTCTCATCAGAGAATGAGAAATCAGAGTCAACGTAGTTCGGCTAACTACGGGTTACGAGGAAGGTGGCTGGCCAATACGTCAGTATCGTGCCTACGTACTCCCAACAGGTATGAGAGATCAGAGCTTACGTAGTTCGGGATAATACGGATTACGGGAATTCAGATTCATCTGTTTTATCGAGTAGGGTTAACGAATAGTTCCAGCAGTTTGGTGTACGCAGCTCGACCCTTGGAGACTTAAGCGTTACCGTTTGCGGTAGAACTGGGAGTTAACGACACTCTTTTCTTCAGAAAAGCTTCCTTTGACTTATGGGCCCACGGGGCAAAAAGGTTTGAAGTTTGTTTTCTGTCTTTTACGGAAGAACTGTTTTTTATGGATGTTTGCAACCAATATCGCACTAGAGACTATGACCTGAGAGTGAATGTGTCGCATGTCACCCAAGGGGTGCCATACTAAACATCCAGACTGTTGAAAAGAAACTCTCCAACAATCCATTCTCAGATAGCTTAAGGCTCGTAACGTACGATGTCAGTTAACCTTTATTACTGTATTTTAATTTGCTTTGAGATGAGAAGAGAACAGGCTCAACTAAAGGGAGACTATCAAGTCCTAATGTTGTCATGCCAAGGATTCATCCTATGGTTGAGGTTTGAAACAAGGATCTCCTAGAAGTTGTCATGCATAGGTTTCAACCTAAAGTTCTATCATCACTTCCTTATCAAAGGAAGTGAGATTCCTAGGGGATCATGTCGATGATAAACATAGACAGATAAAGCATCAACTTAAACAGTAAACAGTAAACGACTGTAAAATGCATGCAATGCAAGTGAGGGAGGAAATGTGTGTGGGGCATCAGCCTCCACAAGCTCATCTCAACCTCAAGTCAGATATGAATAACTGCAATCATACAGGAGAAATAACATGCCATAAAGCAAATTACAAACCACATAGGCAAGGGAGCTGGGCTCTACCAAATACCAGCAAGCAAAGCCATATAGTAACAAAATATAAGCAGAGGGGGCAACTCAACCTCTAGTGCAATCATGCTCCTAGCTTACATCAGTCTAGATATGAACTTATTCTAATGCATCAAGCAAATCATACAAGTCACAGCAATACATTTGCACAGCAAGCAAACAAACAGGAAAGAAAGCAGATCAACAGCTTCCCCAGCTTCACAGCAAAGCAATCCTCTGACACCAGCTCAGTCCTCAGTCTTCAATTGCTCTTCAAGTCTATCATCTTCAATGACAAGTATCAACTTGCTTTTCAAGCTTCTAATACATTAAACACAAGTATCAACTTGTTCTTCATCCTCTTCAAGCTTCAGCTCCAAAGTAAACCCCACCTTCAGGCTTCAATCTCAATAACAAGTATCAACTTGGCTCCTTCAGGCTCTCAAAGTATCAAACACAAGTATCAACTTGTTTTCCTCAAGCTTCAGCTCTTTCTTTAATCTCAGCTTGATTCCCTTCACAAATGTCAACTTGTTTTTCATCTTCTTCAAGCTTCAGCTCTTTCTTTAATCTCAATTTGATTCCCTTCACACAAGTGTCAACTTGTTTCTCTTGATCTTCAAGCTTCTGCTCCAAGGGTAGTCTTCAGACAAAGGGAAGTGCAACAACCTCTAGCATCTTCAATCTTCTAGCAAGGAACTCCATCCTCTAGCAAGGGAGAAAGATTCATCTAAAAAGAGCAAGGTTTGGATAATAGACAGCAGGGTGAAGACCACAGGCCACCACTAAGCACTCCATCATCAGAGAAAGGAACCCTCAAAGGTTCTATCAACTTGTGAAGAGCCACACATCCTACCAAAGGAGGGATGAGGCCTTAACAAGGGGACCTTACATCATAGGGAAGAATGGAAGTGATCAACATCTTCCATGTTTATGAAGGAAGAGAATCTATCTAGAAGCTCTGCCTACAAAGCCTAATCTTAACACCTAATCAACACTACACCAAAAGAAGGGAAGATCTCACATCCAAGCTTCTTCAAGCATTCCATGGTATCCCAAGCTTGTCTTCAACACCATCCAAGAGCAAGAGAGGCAAAACCCTAATCTAAGGGAGCTAGAGAAGTCAATCTAATTGAATTAGCAAGTTAGGATCAACTAAAACCTAGTACTAAAGTTAGTCTTAACCAAAATACTAAAACCAATTGTAAAATCCTACAAAAATAACCATGGGACCCTAATTCAATCATGAATCTACCATACAAAATCCAGGGGTTGAATCATCCACCAAGTCCTAAAAATAAAACCTAAATCACAAGGTACTAAACATAAACCCTAAAACTAGGGCACATAAAGTTTCAACTTAAAACTACCACCTACATTCATCACAAAAATGTGAGAAAAATCTGAGGCGATTATGCATATCTATGCTAGCTACACACAAATATTCAAGGCAAGAGTCATCACCAAGTGCTCAAACCAAAATCATCAAAACAAGGTATCAACCATGGCTATTTTAATATCAATTAATATTCAAAAAAATGCAAATAAAATCAAAAATGCATGAATTATTAATATTTTTTATCTAAAAAATTCTAGATTCAATCATGAATCAGGGGAAAAAAGTTTGGAATTAATTGAGTTAATCTTCTATTTTTTATGAATTAATCTCTAAGTCACATGAAATGAAGAAAATTAAAAGAAAATAAAAGAAATTAATAAAACAAGCGTGTCAAATAGCAAAAATAATCAGTTCATTTCAATATTTGGGCCAGAAAGGGGGTGTAGATAACAAGGACTTCATAGGCCCAGGCGCTTGGATCCATTTGCATTTTCTTCAGCAATCTAAATGAGATAAAAACACACACGCCATGGTTCGAACTCAGGCTCACTCAGTCCATTCAAAGTGCAAGTGAAACGGTGCGTTTTGGGGGATGGACGCGTGGCTCAACGTGAGCCCTGGGATCCACGGACCAAGTCAATTTCTCCACATGAGCGAATGGTGAGGATTATATCTTCCTCGTTTCAAACCTGCAACTCACGCGCGCAAGCCAAATCGCCGGTGGCTTTTCCGGCCACCCCTACGCAACCCTAGATCCCTCTACACTCAACCAATGGCCATGATGTCTTCATGAATCTTGACCAGAATTTCCTCAGGAATCCAACCATACCATTTACTCACTCTAAAAACGCACGGATCGTGAAAACACAATCTCAACCGAAAACGGCATTCAATCTAAATTGTCTCTAATCAAGCAATTAACTATCCAAGATCTATCTATGTCAATAGGGGAACCTAACCACATGCTTCTAATTCATTAAAAGTGCATAATTAGTGAGAAATTTCAAGAAGTTAGAACCTACCTTGGAGCTTGAATTGCAATGGATACACGCCTCAATTCTCTTCCAAACCTTGCAGAATTCTTCAAGGATTAATGGAGAATGTTTCTTGATGCTTCACTCCGGGTGAAACCCCTTGATTCTCCAAAACGAATTTTCACTTTCAAGCTTCTTGCTCCACCTCTCTCCAATGGCTCCTTCACGAAAAATGATCCCCAACCCCTCTCATTCAGTTCTAAATCCCTTTTATGTTCTGTTTCAATGGATTAGAAGCCCAAACTAGGCCCAATTATGGATTTTGGATCTTCACTTTTTCTTCCAAATTTCAATATGGATATGTGCCTTCAAGCCTTGGTCATGCTCCACAATCATTCCAAAACATTCACTTAAGCATTATGGAGTGTAATGAAGTGGTTTTCTCCCTTTGGTTTCAACATATGGAGTGTATAGGGTATGTTTCTTACTTGTGAAGTAATCATCCAAATGGCTATGTTAAGCAACTCAAATAAAAAATGTGACAATGTCAATCTTTCTAAAACATCAATTCCATTCAAAATGACCACAAATTTGACTTGAAAACATGTTAATCTCATTTATTTTGAATTTTCACATTTTAATTCATTAAAATGGCTTTTATGTGAAGTTCCTTCAACCAATGCTTGATATAATCCATATCAATGAACACTTGATGTTTAGACAAGCTAAAAACATCATTTTGAACAACTTTCATGTTGAACAAAAATGCATTTGAGGCTTGCAAGATGGTGTAATGGACTCATGATTCAAAATGGCCTATAATGCCCACCTTGACTTGTCAAAGCCATAACTTGAGTTCTACAAATCCTATCAAGGACTTATAGTACTCTCTAGAAAGCTAAGAGAATAAGGAACAAAATTCATGTTGACCAAAAGTTCATAAGAATCCTCCTTCTAGGGAAAAAGTTTCATGCAAGTTGGGTAACTTTCAAGCTCCAAATTCACATTCCTCAGATGACTTGTAACATGCCAAAGCCATAACTTGGGTTCTACAAATCCTATCAAGGACTTCTAGCACTCAAATTAAAGCTAAGATCATGCTCTACAACAATCATGTTGGGGGAAAGATGAGATGACAATCACATCTTGAGCTAAATTGCCTTGAAGATAGGGGTCAAACTAGAGGATTTTACACTGTCAAGTCTTAGAAACCCTAGCCTGAAGCTTCTCAAACTCTTCAATCATGATGAGTTACTCTTGGAATCATCCTTATATCATTTCAATGTATAAACCCATGATCACATGGCTCTTGGATTAGGTCTCAACCTTCTTCAAATCATCAGTTGACTTAGGGTTGACCCAGTCAAACCTTAGCTGCACCAATCATGGCTGAGGCTCCTTAATCTTGCACAATGACCTGTCTAGGCCTCAAAGTGATCTTCAACACTTCTCATGAGCTCTCTCAAGACCTCCATTCCAACTTCATGGCTTCAGAATCATCTGATGACTTCCCACAACTCTCAAGTTAGGAGACCTACACACTTGGCTTCAACCACTCTTTCTGAGGCTCTTTCAACTTCTCTGACAAGGATATCAACCATTGAACATCTGAACAACATTCTTAGCTAGCTTCATAGTCTTGTGTAGCTCTTGATTGGTAATCATACCTCTTGATCTCCTGCATACATGTCAATGAAATGCAAATGATAATGCTAATGTGAATGAAATGAAACATAAGCTAGGTAAAGAAATATTGGGCAAATTTTGGGGTGCAACAAGTATCCCCCACTTTATTTCCTTTAATAATCACCAGAAGTCACTATCCACCCTTTATATACTTGACTTCACACTATGTTGTTGCAGCACACACACCAGACACAAGTCTCAAAACTACTCAATCAGTTTAATTCCTTGACTATCCAAATAGACATACAATATGGAGCTCTTAATATCGGACTAGTTCCCGTAACTAAGTCAATCACAACTCCACTTCACATCCTGGCTGTATATCACTATCTTGTCAGAATAACTTCCAGACAATCACAATTAATTGGAAAACCGCCAACTTCCCACTTTTGTTGACACTCAAAATTTCCATCAAAATGAAACATCTCATCACTGTCCTGCGCCGACTCATCAAAACAATTCTTCAGCACTTGGCTTAACTCCAAACAATTCACTGCTCACGTCATTTAAGCTTGCAAGACACGTCTATCCCATCCAACACAATCCCAACTATTATCAACAAACGATTAAGGGTGATAAGTTCCTCAATTTGTCAATAGAGAGCCGAAATCATAGTGGGGCATAAACCATCTTTACCAAACTATAATAGCGTTTAATCACACACTGAGCTACAACTCCACACTTGCAGCACCCTGGAGAATCACAAGTTTCTTCCCCCACTTCGATCACTCTCACTTCTGCAGACAAAGGTTGAACAACAAACATGTATCAGCAGTGTTTTCACACACATGTCGTATACAAGGGAACAAATAACATTAGACAACTTGGCCGGACGGACCGACCTGCTCTGATACCACTTAATGTAACACCCTTCTAAACCCCACAAATAAAATGTGCATAATCAGAGTAAAACTAACATGCATTCGGAAAGGGCGTCACACATAACTTTCAACATATCAAAACCACCTGTCATGCTCATCAATACTTCAATAAGTAATCATGCTTTACAAAATTTCACTTTGCATGTAGCAGCGAATTCATTTATCTAATAATTTTCATAAAGAAACATTTGTTTTCACCACATAAGTCAACAACACTCGGGCACTAAGGCCGGCCTCTTATCCTTTCAATAAATATGAAAACGTAATTTAGAGTACATCACGTAACTCTAAAACATAAACCAATCAATCCCAGTGTTACATGACTAGAGCATGACTCGACCCAACATAATAAAAATACTAAAGAGCTGCACTAACAGCGACTTCACAACAACGAACAGCTCTACTCTTATACCTGCACGATGTCATGTAGGACATCATTCCAGCAGAAGGGTGAGAAATATTATCATAATAACAATGCATATCATCATGTATTAATGCACAAGTACCGAATACATATATTCCATATTTTCTCACCTCAATTTATTATAATTCTTCATGTACGTCACAACATACGTATAAACAAACATGGATAATTTACCAAGCATATTCATCATTTCACATATCCATAAATCTCAATATTATCCACATGACATACGCATATCATATTTCATTCTCCCATTCACTATTACACCTTCACAAGTCTCATATCAACATTTCACGCTAATAAGCATACTTTCATACTACAATCATGTATTTACATTTCTCAATTACACAAGTAATGCACATACGCATGTTCCACAATTCACACCATATTTCATCATAACTCATCATATACTTTACAAAGCATACATATATAAACAAATATGGACAATTATCAAACATATCCATAATTCTCATCTTTCCACATAATCATACACATATGCATACTCTCACACAACAAGCATACATGATCATGCCATAAGACTCAATGCAACTCAATGCAACTCATGCCATGTGGTACCAACTCTTGTTATCATTTTTCGGTTTTTACATTAAACCGGGTCCACTCTTCTAGACCGATAACCATCAAAAGCCCGTCCTCTAAGCTTTCAAACCCACTCTTCTAGGTTTGGGACAAGTCACTAGCCTCCACGAAACTAGCAAGCATTGCCTCTTGACTAAATGATGCATATGCAATCAATCCACCAAATGCAATTAAGACCGTTCTCGCATCTTAATCTCATGCATTCAAATAACTCATCTCTTCAAGAATTATAACATAATTGCACACACAACATATTCAATAGTCATCATGTATTCATACTTTTAATCAGCATTTTTGTCAAACAATGCACGCATACCTGACAATATGCTCCCATGCATTATTCACACATCATCGCATACAATGTTATGCATTCACAATTCAATACCATTTTATTTCAAACAATGCACACATATATTCATCATATGTTCCCATGCATCATTCATAACATCGTGCCAACGACAACATATTCAATCACAATCATCAACTTGCATTTTTAACCAATTTAAACAATGCACTATATATGCCAAACGGCCATATTTCATAACAATCAAAGTATTCATAAATAAATATTATCACTACATTACCAAGCAATGCACACATATCCATTACTATGCTCCCATGCATCCTTCACATATAATCGCATACAACACGTATGTATACACAATATCATGTCAACGATAATAAACCTCATTACATATCATCATGCATTCTTATTCAAATTAAACAATGCATTTATAATTGTCAAAAGACCACATTTCACAATAAGTTCATAATCTAGGATTCACGCCATACGGCTACCCACAACACATATATAACATCATATAACTTTTCATTCCATTAAGAATCGAACTCGATCGAACCACAACACAACATGGAATGAAATCATAGAAAAACAAAATGCTGTCATGTTCCCTACTGCCTCGCCTAGCGAGAAGCTAGCGAACCTTCACTACATGTTCGCCTAGCGAACTGCTAGCGAACCCAAACAGAGGCTACAGACCTCACTCGCTAACTTGTTCGCCACAGCGAACCCCCAGCGAACCATTCGCTACCCCGTTTTCTACCCAGCGAAGGAACCTCTCACATTCTGTTTCCGCTCCTCACTAGCTCGCTAGGCGAGGACCCAACGAGCGTTCGCGATCAGCTCGCCTAGCGAACAGCTAGCGAACGTCTGCGAACCAGAATTTTCCCACTGTTCAGAAATTCCAACTCTCTCCAAAATCGACCGATTCTCATCCAATCAGTTTCCATAACCTTAGTATAACCATACCGGACTAAACTATACTACTTATTCTCGATTTTAACCATTAAACTTCGATTTACACCGATTAAATATATTTTGCCCTAAAATGAAAAATGGTGGAAAACTCACAACAACCCAATCCAATCCTACATAATCATACACATTGCTAAGATAATAATGTTTCTCACCCTTACCTTGATTAAATCGAAGCTTTGGATCAGATCTTGATGATTTTCCAAGTTTTCCTCTTATCTTCCTCTTTCTCTTCTCTTCCACTTTCTTTCTCTTATGTTTTCCTATCCATCTATTTTCCTTCCACTTATCCTTATATACCTTTCATTATTTTCTTTCCATCACATTTCTCTTCTCTCAAAATATCTACTAATCAATTTCTCATGAAATATCCACTTGACCCTTTATTCACCAAAATATCTCATCTTATCATTAATTGGATAGTATCTTGTAATCCCACATTATTCTACCAAATAGAATAAATCAGTTAAATCCAATAACTCACAAAGATCAATTAAATCCAATTAATTAGTACAATTAATCCACTATTTTAAAATTGGGTTGTTACAACCCTCCCTCACTTTAGGAATTTTCGTCCTCGAAAATGTCACCTGATCCAAATAACTCTGGATACGATTCTCATATCCTAATCTCCCAAACCACCTCCACCAAAGGAATCCCTTTACCTCGAAGTTTCTTCTCGTTTATCAACCTGAACTAGCAATGCCTCAACAGTTAAATCATCTCTCACTTGTATACTATCCATCTGAATCAATGTACCTCCTCAGCTTAGACACATGAACACATCATGCAATTCCCACAAGCGACAACGGTAAAACAGTCTAACATGCTATTTTTCCCACGCTTCCGCTGCGCCACTCTGATACAGATCAACAAAACACAGTGGGTGCTTCCGAGACCTCAATCTCAACCAACACCGGTTACTATCGTAACTCTCAAAACACGCCTTTTCTTGGATCCTTTTGATCTTTTCAATCGTCTCTTGCACAATCTCAGGTCCCAAGTACAAAACTCTCGCCGGACACACATCAACACAAAGGAGTCCTACACCCCATACAAAGCCTCATACGATATCATTCCGATACTTAGAATGAAAGCGGTTATTGTAGGTAATTCAATCAACGACAATAAACTATCCCCTGATCCATCTTGATCCAACACTCAAGCTCTCAACAAATCTTCTACACAATGAATAATCCTCTTTGTCTGTCCATTCCGTCCACGGACGCTAGTCAGAGTTCAACTTTAACATGGCACCCAAACGCGTCTGCAAACCTTTCCAAAATCTCAATGAAAAACTCAGATTCCCATCTAACAGAATGATTCACCCTCACTGGTAAGTAACGAGTTACTCTTATTAATCCATTCTTAACCGTTCCAATCGAATCATACTCCTTCAGATTCTTCAGAAAACCCGACACAAAATCCATGGGAATACTATCCCATCCCACTCAGAAATATTCAACAGTTGTATCAGACCCAACAGTCTCTGATATTCACACTTCGACTCCCAACAAGTTTAATCAACATATACAACCCCAATCACTTCTCTCTATCTATGGTCATCAAAACAATTCTTTAAATTCGGTCACATCCTCATAGCATCTGGATGGATACTCAATCTACCTCAACGTCCTTCTTCTAGAGTACTCTTATCCAACTCACACTATTGGAACACACACACCATCACGACATTTCATGGCACCATTTCCATAAATCTGAAAATCAGCTCTTCGACTTTAATTCCTTAAATTCAATCAATCTATTAACTCAAATTAGAATTCCGACCTACTTGAATCTCATCGAGAATACCAATAGTCAGTTTCAATATACAAAGCTCAATCCCATAAGAAGTCTCTTCACAGATCAAACTCACGTCCCGGATTTGCTTAATCAGTTCTAACTTCCTTACCATCATCATTGGTATGTACAAAAATTTTCCAGTTCGATACTTCAGCTACCACGTTGTCTCGCCCGAATGGTAATTCAACCAAAACCATATTCCTTCAGAAGTCCCAATTATTTCCCCTGCATCATATTCAACTTCTCAAATCAAACAAATACCTTAAGCTCTTAAGATCTCCAACCATCTTAAATCTCAACTAAACAATTGAGGCTTCCAAACTCTAGCAAAACACACAACAGCAACCAACTCTAAATTGCTTGTCACATAATTCCCTTTATGTACTTTAAGCTTTCTTAACGCATAACTAAACAAGCTGATGTTGCACTTAACATACCTCTCAATCATATCGACAAAGCATCACAACACAACAAATAATTCTGTCGGATTCGGCGAAATCAATACACGAGATGTTGACAGCTTTCCCAAAAACTCTTTGAACTTTCTTCATAGTGACATACCACTACTTCTCCAATATTGATAACTCAAGTTCCCGATGCTCAACACGATCCTCTATACTCTTCGAGTATATCCAAATATCATTGGTTACACCACCATTGACTTACCCAATTAAGTATGGAAAATCCCATGCCAAACGGACACTCAATTTGTGAGTCATGGCGGAAATACAAACCGCACTTACCACAAAAACCAAACATATTCCATCAATAAATACTTAATTCCATGTCACTACTTCACCATCGCATAAAGCATTGTAATAACTTTTCGCGCTTCTAATCTTGCGTCATTCCGAGTTACGGTCCTCCCGTTACGACAAAAATACGAAAACAACATTTCCACACTTAGAAAGTCATTTAATACATCTTCAACTCTTGAAATGTCTAAAGGTCTAATTATACCAATATAGTATCCCCCACTTTATTTCCTTTAATAATCACCAGAAGTCACTATCCACCCTTTATATACTTGACTTCACACTATGTTGCTGCAGCACACACACCAAACACAAGTCTCAAAACTACTCAATCAGTTTAATTCCTTGACTATCCAAATAGACATACAATATGGAGCTCTTAATATCGAACTAGTTCCCGTAACTAAGTCAATCACAACTCCACTTCACATCCTGGGTGTATATCACTATCTTGTCAGAATAACTTCCAGACAATCACAATTAATCGGCAAACCGCCAACTTCCCACTTTCGTTGACACTCAAAATTTCCATCAAAATGAAACATCTCATCATTGTCCTGCGCCGACTCATCAAAACAATTCTTTAGCACTTGGCTTAACTCCAAACAATTCACTGCTCACGTCATTTAAGCTTGCAAGACACGTCTATCCCATCCAACACAATCCCAACTACTATCAACAAGAGATTAAGGGTGATCAATTCCTCAATTTGTCAATAGACAACCGAAATCATAGTGGGGCATTAACCATCTTTACCAAACTATAATAGCGTTTAATCACACACTGAGCTACAACTCCACTCTTGCAGCATCCTGGAGAATCACAAGTTTCTTCCCCCACTTCGATCACTCCCACTTCTGCAGACAAAGGTTGAACAACAAACATGTATCGACAGTGTTTTCACACACATGTCGTATACAAGGGAACAAATAACATTAGACAACTTGGCCGAACGGACCGACCTGCTCTGATACCACTTAATGTAACACCCTTCTAAACCCCACAAATAAAATATGCATAATCAGAGTAAAACTAACATGCATTCGGAAAGGGCGTCACACATAACTTTCAACATATCAAAACCACCTGTCATGCTCATCAATACTTCAATAAGTAATCATGCTTTACAAAATTTCACTTTGCATGTAGCAGCGGATTCATTTATCTAATAATTTTCATAAAGAAACATTTGTTTTCACCACATAAGTCAACAACACTCGGGCACTAAGGCCGACTTCTTATCCTTTCAATAAATATGAAAACATAATTTAGAGTACATCACGTAACTCTAAAACATAAACCAATTAATTCCAGTGTTACATGACCAGAGCATGACTCGACCCAACATAATAAAAATACTAAACAGCTGCACCAACAACAACTTTGCAACAACGAACAGCTCTACTCTTATACCTGCACGATGTCATGTAGGACATCATTCCAGCAGAAGGGTGAGAAATATTATCATAATAACAATGCATATCATCATGTATTAATGCACAAGTACCGAATACATATATTCCACATTTTCTCACCTCAACATACGTATAAACAAACATGGATAATTTACCAAGCATATTCATCATTTCACATATCCATAAATCTCAATATTATCCACATGACATACGCATATCATATTTCATTCTCCCATTCACTATTACACCTTCACAAGTCTCATATCAACATTTCACGCTAATAAGCATACTTTCATACTACAATCATGTATTTACATTTCTCAATTACACAAGTAATGCACATACGCATGTTCCACAATTCACACCATATTTCATCATAACTCATCATATACTTTACAAAGCATACATATATAAACAAATATGGACAATTATCAAACATATCCATAATTCTCATCTTTCCACATAATCATACACATATGCATACTCTCACACAACAAGCATACATGATCATGCCATAAGACTCAATGCAACTCAATGCAACTCATGCCATGTGGTACCAACTCTTGTTATCATTTTTCGGTTTTTACATTAAACCGGGTCCACTCTTCTAGACCGATAACCATCAAAAGCCCGTCCTCTAAGCTTTCAAACCCACTCTTCTAGGTTTGGGACAAGTCACTAGCCTCCACGAAAATAGCAAGCATTGCCTCTTGACTAAATGATGCATATGCAATCAATCCACCAAATGCACTTAAGACCGTTCACGCATCTTAATCTCATGCATTCAAATAATTCATCTCTTCAAGAATTATAACATAATTGCACACACAACATATTCAATAGTCATCAAGTATTCATACTTTTAATCAGCATGTTTGTCAAACAATCCACGCATACCTGACAATATGCTCCCATGCATTATTCACACATCATCGCATACAACGTTATGCATTCACAATTCAATACCATATTATTTCAAACAATGCACACATATATTCATCATATGTTCCCATGCATCATTCGTAACATCGTGCCAACGACAACATATTCAATCACAATCATCAACTTGCATTTTTAACCAATTTAAACAATGCACTATATATGCCAAACGGCCATATTTCATAACAATCAAAGTATTCAGAAATCAATATTATCACTACATTACCAAGCAATGCACGCATATCCATTACTATGCTCCCATGCATCCTTCACATATAATCGCATACGACACGTATGTATACACAATATCATGTCAACGCCAATAAACCTCATTACATATCATCATGCATTCTTATTCAAATTAAACAATGTATTTATAATTGTCAAAAGACCACATTTCACAATAAGTTCATAATCTAGGATTCACGCCATACGGCTACCCACAACACATATATAACATCATATAACTTTTCATTCCATTAAGAATCGAACCCGATCGAACCACAACACAACATGGAATGAAATCATAGAAAAACAAAATGTTGTCATGTTCGCTACTGCCTCGCCTAGCGAGAAGCTAGCGAACCTTCGCTACATGTTCGCCTAGCGAACTACTAGCGAACCCAAACAGAGGCTACAGACCTCACTCGCTACCTTGTTCGCCACAGCGAACCCCCAGCGAACCATTCGCTACCCCGTTCTCTACCCAGCGAAGGAACCTCTCACATTCTGTTTCCGCTCGCCACTAGCTCGCTAGGCGAGGACCCAACGAGCGTTCGCGACCAGCTCGCCTAGCGAACAGCTAGCGAACGTCTGCGAACCAGAATTTTCCCACTGTTCAGAAATTCCAACTCTCTCCAAAATCGACCGATTCTCATCCAATCAGTTTCCATAACCTTAGTATAACCATACCAGACTAAACTATACTACTTATTCTCAATTTTAACCGTTAAACTTCGATTTACACCGATTAAATATATTTTGCCCTAAAATGAAAAATGGTGGAAAACTCACAACAACCCAATCCAATCATACATAACCATACACATTGCTAAGATAATAATGTTTCTCACCCTTACCTTGATTAAATCGAAGCTTTGGATCGGATCTTGATGATTTTCCAAGTTTTCCTCTTATCTTCCTCTTTCTCTTCTCTTCCACTTTCTTTCTCTTATGTTTTCCTATCCATCTATTTTCCTTCCACTTATCCTTATATACCTTTCATTATTTTCTTTCCATCATATTTCTCTTCTCTCAAAATATCTACTAATCAATTTCTCATGAAATATCCACTTGACCCTTTATTCACCAAAATATCTCATCTTATCATTAAATAGATAGTATCTAGTAATCCCATATTATTCTTCCAAATAGAATAAATCAGTTAAATCCAATAACTCACATAGATCAATTAAATCCGATTAATTAGTACAATTAATCCACTATTTGAAAATTGGGTTGTTACAATAGTATTTAAAGGAGAAAGCAGGGGAACCACAGGGATCTCAGGTTTATTGATTTCCCCAAGAGAACTCACACCAGAACCTAAGTCTGAAGAAGGACGATAGGTGGGCTCACCTCGACTGTTCAAAGGATAGGCCTCTAGAAGAGATGTAGTCGGGATGTTTTCCGTCATCACAACGTCAGGCTGAAAAAGAGAGAATCTAAACATGAGAAAAAGAGTCCAAAAGTAGTTTGAAATTCAGACAGAAAGTATTCGAAGATAAGAGTTGGACCTTCGGGCCTTCATCAGCCAAACTGGAATTGTTGCTTTCAACAGCAGCAGTTTGAGGGATTGGGGTACCCCCGACAGAAGCCTTACCAAGGTCTACACGTTGAGCTTGTGATTCAGGGATTTGAGTCGATGGAGGATCTGAGTCAATGGTGTCGAGACTGCGGACAACCTTTCGCCGCCTTTTCATTGGAACCTCCTCTCGAGGAGAACCATCTTCGTCTTCCGAGTCGATGATGACTAGGTTGGCGCCCCTCTTTATTTTTCTCTGAGGGGTAGGGGTTTCCGGATTACCTGAAAAAAGCATTGGGAAAGTGTTAGGCTTTCTAAACCCGGAATATTGAAAAGATTAAGATGGTGCATTAATATTACCTTCTGACCCTCGACGGAACTGTCAGTCTTCACCGAGATGGCGGTCTTTTTTGGAGCAGCTGCAAAGGACAAATAACAGCGCCACCCGTTAGTAATGATAAAGCGTTATTTGAAAGATTTAAAACAAAGGGGAATCGACCTTCGAGAATGTAGGATTCGATGCGAACATCTTCGATATTAATATGAAGGTGCCCTTTGAAAGTATCGACAGTATGCTTAGTCGGAACCACCCGCTGTGCTTTAGGCTTCGACTGCTGTCTGAGGAATTTTATAGGATCCTCACAGATGAACCAATCAGGGAATTGAAGGGCAAGGGCCACTCCAAAATCAGCAGATGGCAATCGAGGAACCTTAGGGAGAAATAATTTGAAATCCATCTCATACCGTTTCTCACGGGGGATGGAAGAAGGAATTTTTAAATTCTCCGTCTTTTTTAGAAAATTTTCCCTCAGAGTGACAGCAGCCTCGCGGACGGTTCGACTAATATCATCCAGTCGATAAGCAGTTTCAAAATATTTTTGGAAGGCTTGTATCTCCTTTATGTGAGTGGACCTACCTTTCTTGGTTTTTTCCTGCACATCAACGAAAGCTTGATCAATCATTCGACTAAGACTGGAAGCACCAAGAAATTCAGAAGAATAATGTCTGGACCACCAGTTATAAAATTCTGGGGAACAGAAATAAGAAGGTTCAAAATAAAGTGGGGTAAGTAAGGATTTATGGGCATGACGCGCCAACTGGGTCGAACATTCGATGGGGTTAACGATGTGGTGTGAAAGAAGAACGTGGGATTTTTTCTCGTATAAACACCTAGGTAGGGTTTGGATAAGTCCAAACTGCCTCGACACAAGATTTGGTTGGTAAGCTATCAGGGAAGCCTGTCCTCTTGTCAGATTGAGTTTGTGGACAAATAGTCGAGGCGTAAGGAATCGCTCCCAAATCAGCTTTGATTCCTCTTCTTGTTTCTTGAGCAAAGCTGGGAAAGGCCTGATGAACCATTCAGGGCCATGTTTCCATTCTACGAAGGGAGCCATCCCAGGTGTGAAGACATGTCGCTTCGCAAACATCTGGACGAAGCCTGAGAAGTTGGCTCGAAGTGTTTGCCCTTCTTCGCTGGGGGTAAGCTGAACTAAACGGGGCCATTCAACTTGTCTTCCAGAAATCGAAGGAGAACCTTCATCAAATTCACCTTTATTTGGTAGGCTGCCTTCAAAAGTGGCGTTTAACCACAATTGAAGTAACCAAAACGGTCCCGACATTACTAAATTGTCGTTATTCTCAGGGTCTTTCAGTTTGCCGACACTTTCGCTTAAGGCTTCGTATAGACTTGCAAGGATCATTTCGCTCAAACATATGTCTCTCTTGGCATGTAGCTGGTTCGCTAGTGTTAAGTATTTTCGCGCCACCTGCAAGGATTTAGTACAGAAAATGCAACGAGACAACCACATGGCCAAAAAGGCTATATGTTCCTCGTCTTTAACCGTGGCATTATTTTTGTCATGATAATGGTTGATGAAATGGGTATAAGTATGTTTGATGGTTGAGAAACCGATAGTGTCTTGGCTATCAACTTCAGGGTCGTAAGTCAGTCCATGAGGTTTCAGTCCTACAATAGCAGCAATATCAAACAAGGTAGGCGTCATCATCCCACATGGAAGATGAAAAGTGTAGTGTGTGCTATCCCAAAAGAACAGAGATGCGCCAACATCAGAGGGCAGTAGTTGGGACCTACTTTTGACATCATAATAAGGTCATAGATGCCCATATCTTTTCAGTCTTGAGTTTTTGCTTTTTCTACCTTCTTCAACCAGTTGAGGTAGAGTTCAGAATCCTTGAAATATGGCGTAGCCCTAAACAATCTTGCGCCATCATGGAGATACTTGAGATCCACATTATAAACATTCAAGCTATATGGATTATCCAAGGGGACCTTTTGGGAGTCTTTTTGCTCTAGGGGTTTGGTTTTTCGATAAGAAGGAAAAAACTCATTCAAAGTGGAATAGTTTAAATCAGAGAGGGATAGAGGCCCGGACATGGCAAGTGGTTTATCCGCGACAGTAACAGGTATGATTACCTGGGATTCGTAGATATGGCGTTTCTCCTCCAGTAGAGGCTCTCGCACGAGTTGCTGATTCTTTACCACCTTCGGTCCACTCAAAGCAGCAAAAGGGGGAAGGGTGGAAGAGGAAGTTTGTTGATGAGACTGGGTTTTCTGTTTCTGGGATCTTAGCTCAGCCATGATGAGTGTTGGAGGCGTGTTCTTGGAAGAAAAAACGGTGAGGAAAAAAGGTGAGGCAATGGTGTAAAAAGGTTTAAAGAAGTAAAAGTAAGAGACATTCTGAAAATCATTTATAAGTGAAAAAGGGAAATTCAAGAGTTTTTTACAAATGGATGGGGTTAGTGGGCCACGTGTGTGCTCAGGATGAGTTAGTAGAGGTGGCGGTTGTAACCTATGCTCTATAGGGGTAATGATGGCTCACGATTTTGGTGATTCCCGAGAAATTTGCCATGATGTTCATGACGTCAGAGATCGTGCATCAAGGGGGGCGTAACAGTTCCCTTTTGCGTGAGATTATGGATATATCCTCTCCCATCACCTTTCAGTTTCCTAAACTCGAAGCAGTTGAAGGTGGGTCAACTATCAGGATATAGTTGAAGGTAAACGGCGTTGAATGTGGATGTTGTCAAAAAATGTACTTTTTGTAGTGTCGAAAAAATACATTTTTGGGGGGCAATTTGTTAGCTCACCAATTCAACGACTCATGTTGGAGGCTATTTTCAGCATATTAAAAAGACCTACAAGTCTTCCAAGGACTTAGGAAAATTGAAGTCTTGAAATTAAACACTTCGACCTAAGCAAGCGAAATGGTCTTCGACCGAGATTTAGAAGAAGGGTCGAAGTGAGTTTTTGAAATTCAAATCTTGGAGGGAGTAGTTATATTTTCTTATGACTAAGAAGGACAAGTGGCTCTCATCGGATAAAGGACTGCATGCGGTCTGACACTTGTCAAGAATAGATGGCCTAAGGAGGTTATTAGCGGTTATTAGCAGTTACTATTATTATTATTATAAATAGGAGTCTTAGACATAAAACTTAGTGTGTTGTAATTTACTGTTGTACAAGTCACTCTTAAAATTACTCCAAGTATTCGAGCATAGAGAAAGAGAGTATTATAGAGAATGTACGTGATGTAAACACACCATCCTTTATCTTTTCAATGAAGTTACTTTGTTTTCTTTACTTTTGTCAAGTACTTTTATTTATTTGTTTCGTCTTTCCCTCTTGTTCATCATTACTACTTCGATTAAGTCTTTCCCTCCCAAAAAAAACCTTTATCTCTTTTCCCCTAATAATTCTTCTTCCTTCTTTCTTTTAAACATAGTGGATAATTTATGCCCCCCTTTTTAAGTCATTTCTTCTTAGTATTGTAGAAACACATTTCTAGATAGGTTCAAATAGAAACACCCTTCAACACATATCCTAGGACTTCGTATGGTCAATCCTGCAAGTTAGTCAATTTGACACCAAATTGATAGACCAGAGGTTGTTTACCAAAAAACCCGGTAAATAACCTGACACTAAAAAAATTTCCCCAATCTGTCTGAATTTCCACTTATTCAGATTCAACCTCAGTCTGAATTTCCTTAGCCTCTCAAAAAACTTCAGCAGGTTGACCAGATGTTCATCCTCCACTTGCGACTTTGCTATCATGTCATCAACATATACTTCAATCTCATGATGAATCATATCATCAAACAAAGTGACCATTGCCCGCTGATAGGTTGCCCCTGCATTTTTCAACCCAAAAGGCATTACCTTATAACAGAAAGTCCCCCACGGTGTAATGAACGTTGTTTTCTCCATATCCTCCGGCGCCATCTTAATTTGATTATATCCGGAAAAACCGTCCATGAAGGAAAACACGGAATACTACGCAGTATTATCCACCAATACGTCAATGTGAGGGAGCGGGAAATCGTCCTTCGGTATCGCTTTATTCAAATCCCTATAATCAACACACATCCGTACCTTACCATCCTTCTTTGGTACATGCACAATGTTAGCGACCCACGGAGGGTAAGTTGTTACGGCGAGAAACCCTGCGTCCAACTGCTTATGGATTTCCTCTTTGATTTTCACAGCCATATCTGGTCTGGTCCTTCTGAGTTTCTGGTTGACTAGAGGACACTCTTCACGCAACGACAAGCGATGAACCACGATATCAGTGTCAAGACCGGGCATGTCTTCATATGACCAAGAAAAGATATCACTATACTCTTGGAGCATTTCAACCAATCTCTGCTTGATGTCACTCTGTAATGCAGCCCCTATCCTGACATTTGTCTTGACTTCCTCAGAACCCAAGTTGATGATCTCAATTTCCTCCTGATGAGGCAGAATGATTTTCTCTTCCTGTTTCAAAAGTCTGGCTATCTCTTCTGGTAAGTCTTCATCTTTATCAATCTCTTCTTCGGCTTGAAATATCGGATTATCAAAGTCAAAGCGAGTCATAGACGATTCTGGAGCGGTGTCATCTACAAAGTGAAACCTGCAATGATGATGATTGAATGCTTAAAATGACATGCAAACAAGCACAAACCACATTGCCATTTTATTGTTAAAAATAAAACATGAAAGACAAGGATCACAATATTTGAATGCAAAAAAACGCTCTTTGATTGATTGATAAAAGATTGTTCAAGCATAAACAATTAGGCCCTGAAGACAAATACCGCTATGCTCTGGATAGAACATAGGGATATACAATAATCAGAAAAACAAATCATTATTCTTCTGTCATCACTTGGATGATTTATTCGACAGACCATTTGTTGAGGCTTTGTCCTGGGATGTATGGCCGAATCCAAGCATCCATATCACATTCGTTGTCCCCTTCTTCATCGGATATGGCGTTAATCTGCTCAAAGATTACCCCGCCGCTAGTAAACTAGACAGACCCCTTATAGCATGGCGCGCTCTGGGAGGATGATGATGGGTTGTATCCCAAACCAAATTTGTCCTGCTTGTTGGGTATATTCAGCACTTGACCCCAACTTTGTGATGCCCCAGCCTGCACCACTGCCTGGGCTTCTTTGAAAGATGACATGGCCACTTCGGGCGCCTTGCTTACCACTGGTGCTTTATTCTTGATTTGGACAGTTTCAAAGGCCTGGCACAAAGTCACATGGATTTCTCCATCCACCTCAACGTATTTGAAAGAAGATAAATGACTAATCATTATATCCTCCTCTCCACATACAGTGACAACGCAGCCACCTGTAACACCCCACTTCCCAGAATTAAAATAAAATACGATTATTTCAAGTAAACATCAGAGTTTCTCCTCAAAAGCGGGATACCACATCAAATAATTCAACATAACCCGTCATTAGATGGTTTTCAAAATAAAACAGCGGAAGTAATCATTAATTCAACATTCTCGGCTATCCACCAAATTACATAAAATCATTCATTAACAAGGTTCACCAAAGTATGATACGTCACAGGAATAAAACAAATTCAGCATAATAAAAGTAAACACCCAAGTCTCGTGCTACGTATCAGAGCATCCTAAGACTCGACCTGCACACCACTATCCAAGCTAGCTATGTACTTGGATTATCTGTACTTCCGAAGAAGCACAAACCACCACAACAACGAAGGGGTGAGAAAACGTGATCAAAATTATCGGTAATAAGATACATGATCAAAAGGTAGTAATTACATAAAATATCACCCAACATGCATCAACCACGACCTACTGTCCAAACATCAAACACAACATGCAATAATGCAAATATGCAACTCAACACCATGCATGCGGTACCGACTCATTGGTTCATTCAATCGAACCCCGGATAGATCACATACACCCCTCCTTGGCAATGATCTATCCCCACCATTCTCCACAAGGGAGTACGGATGAATCACATACACTCCTCCTGAGCAATGATTCATCCCACCAAAACACCATAATATTCACGACACTAAATGCACAACCAATAAACTCAAGCACACTAAGTGCACACGATCCTCCTGATCACATCACCATGCATTGTATATATTACACACCAATTAATTATGTTAATTAAATTAAATATTAGGGAAACTCACATTTTAACACCAAGTATACACCCTTCACCATTAAACACCATCCCTATACCCATCATGACCAAAGGGATCCTACAAAATGAGAGAACAAAGCAAAACAATATAAATCATATTTTTGGTGCTTAGACTGGCCATACGCGTATCCACCTCCTCATACGCGTACCATATAACAGCACACAAGCTATACGTTGAAGAATCAAACCATCAACATTGGATGGAAACAACAGAAACAAAACAATGTTGTCATGCTCACTGGCTCACTCGCCTAGCGAAGGCATAGCGATCATTCGCTACTGGCTCGCCTAGCGAACGTGCTAGCGAAGCCTGCCTTTTTGCTACTGGAAGTGTTTGCTACCTAGCTCGCTTAGCGAAGGATTAGCGAACACTTGTAACACCCCACTTCCCAAAATCAATTAAATTAATAAACATTATAAATAAACAAAATCAGAGTTCCAATTCTCCCAAGTGGGATATCACATAAAAACAACGTTTCCTTATAAAAAGGTTTATCTCCAACTTCAGCGGAATATTAAATAATAAAATTCAATAAAAGTTTGATACGTTCACAGGGAAATAAAATATCAGTTCAACATAAAACAAATAAAAACGCCCAAGTCCCGTGCTACGTATCAGAGCATCCTAGAATCGACAATCACACCAATATCCAAGCTAGCTAAGCACCTGGATTATTTGTACTTCCGAAGAAGCACAGACCACAACAACAACAAAGGGGTGAGAAATCATGATCAAAAATATAATGGTAATGTAATACATGTAATAAGGCAGTAAAACACACCAACACATCAATTATTCACCCCAACACCATATAACGAACCTACTGTTCAAATTACAATATAACATATTATAATGCAAAATGCAACTCAACACCATGCATGCGGTACCGACTCGTTGGTTCATTCAATCGAACCTGGATAGATCACTTACGCTCCTCCTGAGACATGATCTATCCCCCACCATTCTCCACAAAGGAGTACGGATGAATCACTTACGCTCCTCCTGAGACATGATTCATCCCACCGAAACACCATGATATGCACACACCAATGCATAACTAATATATTTAGGTACTCAACGTGCACACGATCCTCCTGATCATATCATCATACATCAATGCATATATGTACAGATATAACATACACCAACACCATATAAATCAACCAGATAGTAAACAAGTTCATACTTTAACACCCAGATATAAACATATCCCACCACTCGGGGGTACGCGATCCTACTGATCACTACATACATATACATCAACTAATTGTCCACCAGTCATTATTACGGGAAACGTGCACTATCACCAAGTACACAAGTTAATTCCCACACTCATCATTCTTACAGTGCATCAAGGCCAAACTGTACCTATCATCTCAACTCAGATCCTCAGTCTATTCTAGTACAAATCTTGCACATTACCGTAACCAATAGGCTTCTAATTCCTATTCCCAAAATCATCACCTACACACTTTATCGATACCTCAAAAGCCATACAGAATTTTCCCTAAAAACTGTAAAACACCCTATATGCCCTATATGCCAAATCATCCCAAAACACCAATTCATTAACGATTACTATATAATTAACAACAATCCTCATCGATCATAACATAACAATATATATTATCATATATCGATCAATTTCCTACGGGGTTAAGGAATCCCCAACTACCCTATACATGTATAAACCATTCCCAATCAAGTTTCTCCCCCCTACCTTGTTAATCGGTTGATCGATGAAAGAATCCTCCAAGGTTTGGCCAATTCTGATTTTCCCCTGTTCCTTCGTTCTTCGCTCCCTTTTCCATTCCCTTTTCCGTTCTCTCCTTTTTATCGTTCTTTTTCCACTTTCTCTAACTTCTCACAATGTATCGTAAAACTCTAATCCCTCACGTTTCTATTTTCATTCTCTAATCCCAATAATAATAATAACTTAATAATAATAATAATAAAATAATAATAATAATAATAATAATAGTAATAATAATCCTATTATTATCTCACCAAAATAATAATAATGTTAATAACTTAATAAAATAATAATAATAATAATAATAGTAATAATAATCCTATTATTATCTCACCAAAATAATAATAATGTTAATAACTTAATAAAATAATAATAATAATGATAGTAATAATATTCTCCCACTAATAGTTATAATAATAGTAATAATATTAATAATAATAATATTCTCCAATATTAATAATATTACTACAATTAATAATAATAATAATAATAATAATAATAATAATATCACCATATTACTACTATTTATTTTATTATTATATTCACACCAATTCACCACCAATAATCCTCCCATATCAGGGGCACCCACCAATCATCATCAAACACACCCCAACCAAAGGGCACACCAACATATAATAATTAAAATAGTAATAAAATGACTAAATAATTAAAATGGGTGTTACAACTATCGCCCACTTTAATTATTTTCGTCCTCGAAAATTACTTGATGGAAATAGTTCCGGATACGCTTCCCGCATCCTTCATTCCAATTCTCAGGTCATACTGCCTTCTGCAGCACCCCCCTCAAGCCACTTTCACCAAAGTTATCTCCTCCCCTCGGAGTTGTTTCTCGTTCGTCAAACGAACTAGCAATGCCTCCACAATCAAATTATTTTTCACTGGTACATCATCCACCTGATTCAATGTAATTCCTCAACGAAGACACATGAAACATGTCATGCCAATTCACAGCGACAGCGGCAAAACGATCTAACATGTTACTCCTCACATGCCTCCGCTGCGCTACTCTGATACAACCACAGAACCCGGTGCGAACTTCCGAGGTTTCGAAGCCCGACCAGCACCAGTCACCGACGTGACTCTCAAAACACATATTTCCTTATATCCTCTTGATCTTCTCAGCCATCTCAGCATAATTCTCGGTCTGAGCACAACACTCTCATTCGACTTATTCCAACATAGAAGAGTCCTACACTCCCTATCTCACCAAGCCATATATAGCGCCATTTCGACACTAGGATGGTAATCGTTATTATAGGTAACTCAATCAACGGTAATTACTCATCCCACGATCCACCTTGATCCAACACCCAAGCTCTCACCAATTCTCTACAGACTCAATAGTCCTCTCTGACTGACCATCAGTTTGCGGATGGTAAGCCGAACTCAACTTCAACTTAGTACCTGAAGCTTCCTGTAAGCCCCTCTAACATCTCAATATAAACCTCAAATTTCAGTCTAACACGACATTCGGCAGTATCTCATCCAACTTCACTACTTCCTCAATATGTATCTCATATATCCTTAACACGGAATAGTTCATCCACTCACAACAACCCAAATTAAAATTATGTCTTTCCAATTCTTTGGAAATCTCAACACCAAATCCGTGAAAATACTACCTGATTTCCACTCTGGAATATTCAACGGCTGCATCAGACTCAATAGTCTCTAATGTTCACTCTTCGAATTCCAACAATTCTAACCAGTATATTCAACCTCAACCACTCCCCTCCTCATCTATGGTCACCAAAATAATCTACTCAAATTCGGTTACTTCTTCATAGCACCGGGATGGACACTCCATCCACCTCAATGTATTTCTTCACGAGTACTCCTACTCCCCTCAACAACATCCGGTCCACATACCCCATCACAACATATCATGGTACTATTTCCACAAACCCGACAATCCACTCTTCGACTCTGATTTATCAATTTCAACTAATTCAACAACTCAACCCAGATTTTTGACCTCCTCGAATCTCCTCAAGAATACTACTAGTACGGTCTAACATACGAGGCTTAACTCCATAAGAAGTCTCTTCACAGACCAGACTCGCATCACAAAATTTCCCAACCGGTTCCAACTCTTTTCGCCATTTTCCTCGGTACAAGCAAGGTTTCCAAATCGAAGCATCAACTACCACGGTATATATCGAAAACATACAGTAAGATAACACATCAAAAGCACCCGATCACGACGGTAAAAGTTGACCAAATTACACGTTTTGAATATTCTACTATAATTGGATCATCCACTGACACAAAAACCATTTTCCCCGGAAAGAGCATCTCGTTAGCTCTCCAACGCTTCAAACGGGGGTCAAAACGGACATACGGTTCAAGAGTTATGAATTTCCGAAGTTTTCCGAAAAACCAGAATTTTGCCGAAAAACTGCTACGGGATTTTGCATTCTTGTCCGAAAATTCGACCGATTCAATTCCTTTCTTCGAAACAAACGCATACTCATACTCACCTAACATATAGCCTCGAATTAGAACCATTAAACATGATTTCTACGACGTCCGATTTCGATTCTGTAAAAAGCTGCGATCTCGGAATTCAGCGTACAACAACAATTTCATACCTAGGAGACCATCCAACACACTTTCAATCTTTAAATATTTTAAAACCCAATTACTCCCCATCTCAACAGCAGATCTTGGAGCCTCCCATTGCGATACAACTTCGACCTTTGATACCACAACCACAATAGCTCTACCCGAGCTCACACGACCAAGAAAAACTCACATCCTTCAGCCCGTTGATCCATCAACTCATCAACTCTTGGAAGTGAACGCTTATCCTTGATAGTCACCTTGTTCACTTATCCATAGTTCACCCAAAGCTTCACAAAACCTTCCGTCTGTCTAACCAACAAAATTGGTGCACCTTATGGTAACACACTCAAACAAAAGAACCTCTCTTCCAGCAGGTCTTCCAGTTGACTCTTTAACTTTCTCAATCCCAATGCAAACACACAATATGGAGTCACCCATATCGAACTAGTTCCAAGAACGAAGTCAATGTGTAAGCTTTACTTCACATTCCGATAGTAAACCATTTACCTCCTCAGGAAAACTTCTGGACAATCACAATTAAGTGATAAACCCCAATTTCTCACTTTCCTTAACATTCAAAGTTTCCGTCAAAATACACACCTCAACACCGTCTTACGCCAACTCCTCAAAATAATCCCTTAAGCACTTAGCTTAACTCAAGACAATTCATTGCTCACACCACCTAAGCTTGCAAGACACGTCTATCCCATCCAACACAATCCCGTCTACTATTAACAAGAGATTGAGGGTGATCAGTTCCTCAATTTATCAATAGACAGCCGAAAATCATGATGGGGTATAAACCATCTTTACCAAACTATAAGAGCGTAACACACTAAGCCACAACACTGCAGCATTCCGGAGAAATACCAACTTCTCCCCCACTGGAATCATTTCACTTCTACCGACAAAGTTTAAACAACAACATGTACCGACAGTGTTTTTACACACATGTCGCATACCAGGGAACAACAACACAAGACAACATTGGCCGGACGGACCGACCTGCTCTGATACCAATTGTAACACCCCACTTCCCAAAATCAATTAAATTAATAAACATTATAAATAAACAAAATCAGAGTTCCAATTCTCCCAAGTGGGATATCACATAAAAACAACGTTTCCTTATAAAAAGGTTTATCTCCAACTTCAGCGGAATATTAAATAATAAAATTCAATAAAAGTTTGATACGTTCATAGGGAAATAAAATATCAGTTCAACATAAAACAAATAAAAACGCCCAAGTCCCGTGCTACGTATCAGAGCATCCTAGACTCGACAATCACACCAATATCCAAGCTAGCTAAGCACCTGGATTATCTGTACTTCCGAAGAAGCACAGACCACAACAACAACAAAGGGGTGAGAAATCATGATCAAAAATATAATGGTAATGTAATACATGTAATAAGGCAGTAAAACACACCAACACATCAATTATTCACCCCAACAACACCATATAACGAACCTACTGTTCAAATTACAATATAACATTTATAATGCAAAATGCAACTCAACACCATGCATGCGGTACCGACTCGTTGGTTCATTCAATCGAACCTGGATAGATCACTTACACTCCTCCTGAGACATGATCTATCCCCCACCATTCTCCACAAAGGAGTACGGATGAATCACTTACGCTCCTCCTGAGACATGATTCATCCCACCGAAACACCATGATATGCACACACCAATGCATAACTAATATATTTAGGTACTCAACGTGCACACGATCCTCCTGATCATATCATCATACATCAATGCATATATGTACAGATATAACATACACCAACACCATATAAATCAACCAGATAGTAAACAAGTTCATACTTTAACACCCAGATATAAACATATCCCACCACTCGGGGGTACGCGATCCTACTGATCACTACATACATATACATCAACTAATTGTCCACCAGTCATTATTACGGGAAACGTGCACTATCACCAAGTACACAAGTTAATTCCCACACTCATCATTCTTACAGTGCATCAAGGCCAAACTGTACCTATCATCTCAACTCAGATCCTCAGTCTATTCTAGTACAAATCTTGCACATTACCGTAACCAATAGGCTTCTAATTCCTATTCCCAAAATCATCACCTACACACTTTATCGATACCTCAAAAGCCATACAGAATTTTCCCTAAAAACTGTAAAACACCCTATATGCCCTATATGCCAAATCATCCCAAAACACCAATTCATTAACGATTACTATATAATTAACAACAATCATGATCGATCATAACATAACAATATATATTATCATATATCGATCAATTTCCTACGGGGTTAAGGAATCCCCAACTACCCTATACATGTATAAACCATTCCCAATCAAGTTTCTCCCCCCTACCTTGTTAATCGGTTGATCGATGAAAGAATCCTCCAAGGTTTGGCCAATTCTGATTTTCCCCTGTTCCTTCGTTCTTCGCTCCCTTTTCCGTTCCCTTTTCCGTTCTCTCCTTTCTATCGTTCTTTTTCCACTTTCTCTAACTTCTCACAATGTATCGTAAAACTCTAATCCCTCACGTTTCTATTTTCATTCTCTAATCCCAATAATAATAATAACTTAATAATAATAATAATAAAATAATAATAATAATAATAATAATAATAATAGTAATAATAATCCTATTATTATCTCACCAAAATAATAATAATGTTAATAACTTAATAAAATAATAATAATAATAATAATAGTAATAATAATCCTATTATTATCTCACCAAAATAATAATAATGTTAATAACTTAATAAAATAATAATAATAATGATAGTAATAATATTCTCCCACTAATAGTTATAATAATAGTAATAATATTAATAATAATAATATTCTCCAATATTAATAATATTACTACAATTAATAATAATAATAATAATAATACCACCATATTACTACTATTTATTTTATTATTATATTCACACCAATTCACCACCAATAATCCTCCCATATCAGGGGCACCCACCAATCATCATCAAACACACCCCCACCAAAGGGCACACCAACATATAATAATTAAAATAGTAATAAAATGACTAAATAATTAAAATGGGTGTTACAACTCTCGCCCACTTTAATTATTTTCGTCCTCGAAAATTACTTGATGGAAATAGTTCCGGATACGCTTCCCGCATCCTTCATTCCAATTCTCAGGTCATACTGCCTTCTGCAGCACCCCCCTCAAGCCACTTTCACCAAAGTTATCTCCTCCCCTCGGAGTTGTTTCTCGTTCGTCAAACGAACTAGCAATGCCTCCACAATCAAATTATTTTTCACTGGTACATCATCCACCTGATTCAATGTAATTCCTCAACGAAGACACATGAAACATGTCATGCCAATTCACAGCGACAGCGGCAAAACGATCTAACATGTTACTCCTCACATGCCTCCGCTGCGCTACTCTGATACAACCACAGAACCCGGTGCGAACTTCCGAGGTTTCGAAGCCCGACCAGCACCAGTCACCGACGTGACTCTCAAAACACATATTTCCTTATATCCTCTTGATCTTCTCAGCCATCTCAGCATAATTCTCGGTCTGAGCACAACACTCCCATTCGACTTATTCCAACACAGAAGAGTCCTACACTCCCTATCTCACCAAGCCATATATAGTGCCATTCCGACACTAGGATGGTAATCGTTATTATAAGTAACTCAATCAACGGTAATTACTCATCCCACGATCCACCTTGATCCAACACCCAAGCTCTCACCAATTCTCTACAGACTCAATAGTCCTCTCTGACTGACCATCAGTTTGCGGATGGTAAGCCGAACTCAACTTCAACTTAGTACCTGAAGCTTCCTGTAAGCCCCTCTAACATCTCAATATAAACCTCAAATTTCAGTCTAACACGACATTCGGCAGTATCTCATCCAACTTCACTACTTCCTCAATATGTATCTCATATATCCTTAACACGGAATAGTTCATCCACTCACAACAACCCAAATTAAAATTATGTCTTTCCAATTCTTTGGAAATCTCAACACCAAATCCGTGAAAATACTACCTGATTTCCACTCTGGAATATTCAACGGCTGCATCAGACTCAACAGTCTCTGATGTTCACTCTTCGAATTCCAACAATTCTAACCAGTATATTCAACCTCAACCACTCCCCTCCTCATCTATGGTCACCAAAATAATCTACTCAAATTCGGTTACTTCTTCATAGCACCGGGATGGACACTCCATCCACCTCAATGTATTTCTTCACGAGTACTCCTACTCCCCTCAACAACATCCGGTCCACATACCCCATCATGGTACTATTTCCACAAACCCGACAATCCACTCTTCGACTCTGATTTATCAATTTCAACTAATTCACCAACTCAACCCAGATTTTTGACCTCCTCGAATCTCCTCAAGAATACTACTAGTACGGTCTAACATACGAGGCTTAACTCCATAAGAAGTCTCTTCACAGACCAGACTCGCATCACAAAATTTCCCAACCGGTTCCAACTCTTTTCGCCATTTTCCTCGGTACAAGAAAGGTTTCCAAATCGAAGCATCAACTACCACGGTATATATCGAAAACATACAGTAAGATAACACATCAAACGCACCCGATCACGACGGTAAAAGTTGACCAAATTACACGTTTTGAATATTCTACTATAATTGGATCATCCACTGACACAGAAACCATTTTTCCCGGAAAGAGCATCTCGTTAGCTCTCCAACGCTTCAAACGGGGGTCAAAACGGACATACGGTTCAAGAGTTATGAATTTTCGAAGTTTTCCGAAAAACCAGAATTTTGCCGAAAAACTGCTACGGGATTTTGCATTCTTGTCCGAAAATTCGACCGATTCAATTCCTTTCTTCGAAACAAACGCATACTCATACTCACCTAACATATAGCCTCGAATTAGAACCATTAAACATGATTTCTACGACGTCCGATTTCGATTCCGTAAAAAGTTGCGATCTCGGAATTCAGCGTACAACAACAATTTCATACCTAGGAGACCATCCAACACACTTTCAATCTTTAAATATTTTAAAACCCAATTACTCCCCATCTCAACAGCAGATCTTGGAGCCTCCCATTGCGATACAACTTCGACCTTTGATACAACAACCACAATAGCTCTACCCGAGCGCACACGTCCAAGAAAAAACTCACATCCTTCAGCCCGTTGATCCATCAACTCATCAACTCTTGGAAGTGAACGCTTATCCTTGATAGTCACCTTGTTCACTTATCCATAGTTCACCCAAAGCTTCACAAAACCTTCCGTCTGTCTAACCAACAAAATTGGTGCACCTTATGGTAACACACTCAAACAAAAGAACCTCTCTTCCAGCAGGTCTTCAAGTTGACTCTTTAACTTTCTCAATCCCAATGCAAACACACAATATGGAGTCACCCATATCGAACTAGTTCCAAGAACGAAGTCAATGTGTAAGCTTTACTTCACATTCCGATAGTAAACCATTTACCTCCTCAGGAAAACTTCTGGACAATCACAATTAAGTGATAAACCCCAATTTCTCACTTTCCTTAACATTCAAAGTTTCTGTCAAAATACACACCTCAACACCGTCTTACGCCAACTCCTCAAAATAATCCCTTAAGCACTTAGCTTAACTCAAGACAATTCATTGCTCACACCACCTAAGCTTGCAAGACACGTCTATCCCATCCAACACAATCCCGTATACTATTAACAAGAGATTGAGGGTGATCAGTTCCTCAATTTATCAATAGACAGCCGAAAATCATGATGGGGTATAAACCATCTTTACCAAACTATAAGAGCGTAACACACTAAGCCACAACACTGCAGCATTCCGGAGAAATACCAACTTCTCCCCCACTGGAATCATTTCACTTCTACCGACAAAGTTTAAACAACAACATGTACCGACAGTGTTTTTACACACATGTCGCATACCAGGGAACAACAACACAAGACAACATTGGTCGGACGGACCGACCTGCTCTGATACCAATTGTAACACCCCACTTCCCAAAATCAATTAAATTAATAAACATTATAAATAAACAAAATCAGAGTTCCAATTCTCCCAAGTGGGATATCACATAAAAACAACGTTTCCTTATAAAAAGGTTTATCTCCAACTTCAGCGGAATATTAAATAATAAAATTCAATAAAAGTTTGATACGTTCACAGGGAAATAAAATATCAGTTCAACATAAAACAAATAAAAACGCCCAAGTCCCGTGCTACGTATCAGAGCATCCTAGACTCGACAATCACACCAATATCCAAGCTAGCTAAGCACCTGGATTATTTGTACTTCCGAAGAAGCACAGACCACAACAACAACAAAGGGGTGAGAAATCATGATCAAAAATATAATGGTAATGTAATACATGTAATAAGGCAGTAAAACACACCAACACATCAATTATTCACCCCAACAACACCATATAACGAACCTACTGTTCAAATTACAATATAACATATTATAATGCAAAATGCAACTCAACACCATGCATGCGGTACCGACTCGTTGGTTCATTCAATCGAACCTGGATAGATCACTTACGCTCCTCCTGAGACATGATCTATCCCCCACCATTCTCCACAAAGGAGTACGGATGAATCATTTACGCTCCTCCTGAGACATGATTCATCCCACCGAAACACCATGATATGCACACACCAATGCATAACTAATATATTTAGGTACTCAATGTGCACACGATC
>OZ012741.1:478935471-478998788 GCA_963859935.3 Lathyrus sativus | reverse complement strand
TTAGGCACGCAGGCTCAGAATCCACGGGCACGCAGGCCCGGAACTAATCTACGCCTCCTCCTTCTCCTCCACTTCAGGCTCGGTAGGACGAAAGTCGTGGCCAGCATCCTCAAGGCTAGGGTCGACCACCCGACCATCGACTATCTCGTGGAAAGGCCCGATGCCATCCTCGACCAGGGCGACACCATGGTTTACCACCTTAAGCTGTGCGACAACGCCATTAAAACCAACCACGAAGGGCTCCAAGCAATCGCTCTCCAACACCCGGATCCTGGCGAGCAAGTCTGCCCGAGTGACCATCTTCCTGTCCTCTTCGGTCTCGTCATCTGCGGGACGAAGGGCACTCTCCAGCTTCCCCATGCGAGCCTTTAATGCTCGTGTAACACCCATTTTAATTATTTTTGGTTTTCGGGATTATTTTATTTGAGAATGTGCTTGAGTAATTATTTTGAAGGATCAAGAACTCATGGGGGGGAGTGGGGGGGGGCGATATGGTACCATCGCACCTCCCCGCGTCTCCTTGAGACCAACAAAATAGCAAGCCCTACCTTTGTGTGCACGGGCAGAAGGCTCTGCTCGACAGAGAATACCTCAACCAAGGCTCCCCATCGTTGTATCATAATCGGTAGGACATCCAACTCGCGATGGGAAGTCCGCGCCCCGGGGATAAACTACCTCCGGATGGACCGAGAAATCAAACCGGCTGACCGGCCAGTTCTCCTCACTACCTGAAACAAATATCGTCGAGCTACCTACCCCGAACAGGCCCAAAGGCATGACAAACATGCATGTCAAACATACAAACATACAATTCGAGCATACAAAGTGCAGAAGTAAAATGAGCATAACACCATGCAAGATCAAAACAATGCGCACACTTAAACAAATTTCAGAAATTCTACCATATAAAGACGGGCACCAGCCCAGTAGTTAAGGTTACAACACCAAAAAGGGCACACAGGCCCGACAAAGAAAACAATTGGAAAAAATACAAAATATTAGGCACGCAGGCTCAGAATCCACGGGCACGCAGGCCCGACACTAATCTACGCCTCCTCCTTCTCCTCCACTTTAGGCTCGGCAGGACGAGCGTCGTGGCCAGCGTTCTCAAGGCTAGGGTCGACCACCCGACCATCGACTATCTCGTGGAAAGGCCCGATGCCATCCTCGACCAGGGCGACACCAGGGTTAACCACCTTAAGCTGTGCGACAACGCCATTAAAACCAACCACGAAGGCCTCCAAGCAATCGCTCTCCAACACCCGGATCCTGGCGAGCAAGTCTGCTCGAGTGACAATCTTCCTGTCCTCTTCGGTCTCGTCATCGGCGGGACGAAGGGCACTCTCCAGCTTCCCCACGCGAGCGTTTAATGCTCGTGTAACACCCATTTTAATTATTTTTGGTATTTGGGATTATTTTATTTGAGAATGTGCTTGAGGAATTATTTTGAAGGATCAAAAACTCATGGGGGGGGATTGGGGGGGGGGGGGGCGATATGGTACCATCGAAGCTCCCCGTGTCTCCTTGAGACCAACAAAATAGCAAGCCCTACCTTTGTGTGCACGGGCAGAAGGCTCTGCTCGACGGAGAATACCTCAACCGAGGCTCCCCATCGTTGTACCAGAATCGGTAGGACACCCAGCTCGCGATGGGAAGTCCACGCCTCGGGGATAAACTACCTCCGGATGGACCGGGAAATCATACCAGCTGACCGACCAGTTCTCCTCACTACCTGAAACAAATATCGTCGAGCTACCTACCCCGAATAGGCCCAAAGGCATAACAAACATGCATCTCAAACATACAAACATACAATTCGAGCATACAAAGTGCAGAAGTAAAACTAGCATAACACCATGCAAAATTAAAACAAAGCGCACACTTAAACAAATTTCAGAAATTCTACCATATAAAGACGGGCACCAGCCCAGTAGTTAAGGTTACAACACCAAAAAGGGAACACAGGACCGACAAAGAAAACAATTGGAAAAAATAAAAAATATTAGGCACGCAGGCTCAGAATCCACGGGCACGCAGGCCCGGAACTAATCTACGCCTCCTCCTTCTCCTCCACTTCAGGCTCGGCAGGACGAGCGCCGTGGCCAGCGCCCTTAAGGCTGGGGTCGACCACCCGACCATCGACTATCTCGTGGAAAGGCCCGATGCCATCCTCGACCAGGGCGACACCAAGGTTAACCACCTTAAGCTGTGCAACAGCACCATTAAAACCAACCACAAAGGCCTCCAAGCAATCGCTCTCCAACACCCGGATCCTGGCGAGCAAGTCTGCCCGAGTGACCATCTTCCTGTCCTCTTCGGTCTCGTCATCGGCGGGACGAAGGGCACTCTCCAGCTTCCCCACGTGAGCCTTTAATGCTCGTGTAACGCCCATTTTAATTATTTTTGGTTTTTCAGGATTATTTTATTTGAGAATGTGCTTGAGGAATTATTTTGAAGGATCAAGAACTCATGATATTGGTATACAGTGATAAAAATATGATATTTAATAGTAATGTGATATTATTATTAGTTATTATCATTTTTATTACTAATATTAATTTTATGAGTAAAATTATAATTTAAATGGATTTTTGGAATAAAAGTATTATGAGGGATTATTAGGATTAATAAGAGGATTGTTGTTACTAAGGGCAACATTGTCATTTTGGTGAGAATTAGAATTGGAAAGAAGAGGTGAACACACGCACGGTGAAGAACACGGTTTGAGCAAGAGGAGAGCTACATGATCAAGAACAGCAACTTAAGCAAGCGGATTCCGTGTGGATCGAGGAGCTTGTTCATCATCAAAGCTTGATTTGAGGTAAAGGGGGGGGGGGGGGGGGGCTTTAACGGTTACTTTGGTATGTGCATGAATGTTGGTAGAAAGGGGAATCCCTAACCCCATGTATGAGTTTATCACATGATTGATGATGAATTGATTGATTGCATGTTATTGATACTGCTATTGTTGTGTTGTTTGATGTTTAAAATCGTTGCATGTGCTGAGAATGTTAGATTGGATGAGTTTTGGGATTTTCGGTTAAGTTCGAAGTTGAGTCGGAAGTTGGTTTTGAGAGAAGAGTTGATGATTAGTCGATTGGAATCAGGAATAGACCCCGTAACTAAGTTGCAGTATATGGATGGTTGTGGGTTTCGATTTAATCGGGTTAAATCGGTGTGGGAGGTGACTCTGCAGCGCTGAATTTTTCTGAGTATGCAGGTATTCGCTGGGCGAATGAGGGGCGAGCCTTCGCCAGGCTTCTCCGGACGAACTAGCCAGCGAGTGTTGGCAGAAGCTTCTGTCTGCTTCGCCAGAGGTTTCGACAGGCGAATGGAAGCGAGTGTTCGCTGCGGGGCTTCGTCGGGCGAATGTGCCAGCGAGCCCAACAACAGTTTGTGTTTTTGCTGCTGTCTTGTGTTGTTCCTCTGTGGACTTGGACCCTCGTTGGTCATATGTGATGGGAGGCTTGCTGGAGAGCTGATGCAAGCGTATGTTGGTGGTTGTAGGGTTGTTTGGCCGGCATTATTGCAAGTGGCATAATCGTTGAACTATGCGTTATGTATGAACCGGTATGGATGTGTACGTGAGGTGCGTGCACCGTGTGTGTGCTGTGTGTGAGATGTGAGGATCGGTACGCTTATTATACGTTGCATTTGTATGTTGTTATGTGATGTATTTGGGTCAGTAGGACCGACATGCCTTGTGTGCATTGTATGTGATAAGTTGTGTGGTAAGTGGATCCGTGGGATCGATGCACTTTGTGTGCTTGTTATGTATGTATTTTGTGATGGGAATGGATCTGTGGGATCGGTACGCCTTGTGCGTCGTGTATATATATATATATATATTGTGTGAGGGGTGGATCAATAGGACCGGTTTGCACTTGGTGTGCTAGATGTATGATGTGTGTGAATATGGTTGTTTGCTCCCGTAGAGGAGGATGATGGCCCAGTGACCATCGGTATTGTTGGTGTGCTCCCTGTGAGGAGGGTGATGGCCAGTTGTTCATCGTTAATGTGTTGTGCTCCCGGTGAGGACGGTGATGGCCATGTGTCCATCGATGTTGATGAGGTGCTTCTGTGTGGAGGGTGATGGCCTAGTGACCATCATTATTGTTGTGGTGCTCCCATTATGGAGGGTTGATGGCCAGTTGCCCATCAGTGTGGTGTGCTCCCTGAGTGGAGGGTTGATGGCCAGTTGCACATCGTTGATATGTGCTCCTGTGAGGAGGGTTGATGGCTCGGTGTCCATCGTGATTGTGAGTCGGTACCGCATGTTAAAAGTTGTGTGAGTGTAATTCTTGTGTGATTGTACATTGTGGTTGATGGTGGGACCGTGAGTCCGAATGATATGTATATGAAATAGTATTATTATGATTTCTGCCTTTTATTTCATGCACTATTATACCATTATTATTTAATCATAATTCTCACCCGTTTGTTGCTGTTGTTGTCTGTACTTCTTTGTAACGCCCATTTTAATTATTTTTGGTTTTCGGGATTACTTTATTTGAGAATGTGCTTGAGGAATTATTTTGAAGGATCAAGAACTCATGATATTGGTATACAGTGATAAAAATATGATATTTAATAGTAATGTGATATTATTACTAGTTATTATCATTTTTATTACTAATATTAATTTTATGAGTAAAATTATAATTTAAATGGATTTTTGGAATAAAAGTATTATAAGGAATTATTATTAAAATGAATTATTTGGATTAATAAGAGGATTGTTGGGACTAAGGGCAACATTGTCATTTTGGTGAGAATTAGAATTGGAAAGAAGAGGAGAACACACGCACAGTGAAGAACACGGTTTGAGCAAAAGGAGAGCTACACGATCAAGAACAGCAACTTAAGCAAGCGGATTTCGTGTGGATTGAGGAGCTTGTTCATCATCAAAGCTTGATTTGAGGTAAGTGGATTTAACGGTTACTTTGGTATGTGCATGAATGTTGGTAGAAAAGGGAATCTCTAACCCCATGTATGAGTTTATCACATGATTGATGATGAATTGATTGATTGCATGTTATTGATACTGCTATTGTTGTGTTGTTTGATGTTTAAAATAGTTGCATGTGCTGCGAATGTTAGATTGGATGAGTTTTGGGATTTTCTGTTAAGTTCGAAGTTGAGCCGGAAGTTGGTTTTGAGAGCAGAGTTGATGATTGGTCGATTGGAATCGGGAATAGACCCCGTAACTAAGTTGCAGTATATGGATGGTTGTGGGTTTCGATTTAATCGGGCGAAATCGGTGTGGGAGGTGACTCTGCAGCGCAGAATTTTTCTGAGTACGGAGGAATTCGCTGGGCGAATGAGGGGCGAGCCTTCGCCGGGAGAACTAGCCAGCGAGTGCTGGCAGAAGCTTCTGTATGGCTTCGCCAGAGGTTTCGCCAGGCGAATGGCAGTGAGTGTTCGCTGCGGGGCTTCCCCGGGCGAATGTGCCAGCGAGCCCGACTGCAGTTTGTGTTTTTGCTGCTACTTGTGTTGTTCCTCTGTGGACTTGGACCCTCGTTGGTCATGTGTGATAGGTTTCGCTACTGCGAAAATAAGGTGCCGACAAAACAGAAGAGTCGCCACCTTTCATTATTTATCCCTCAGAACGGGAAAGGAAACGATCGGAAAAACCTGACGAAAAGGTATAAGACAAGGTCGTCGCAACCGTTGTCTGGGTTCGGGAGTCGGTTACGCAAGGGGAAGGTATTAGCACCCCTCACATCCATCGTAATCGATGGGATCCATGCTCGTTGTGTTTATCTGACGGGTTGGTTTTCTATCTACCTATCATGGCTGGTCTGAAATGAAAATAAAATGACTCGGAAAAATGTCGCGCTTTATTCCTACGTATTCTCATTAGAGAATGAGAAATCAGAGTCAACGTAGTTCGACTAACTATGAGAAATCAGTATTGTGCCTACGTACTCTCAACAGGTATGAGAGATCAGAGCTTACGTAGTTCAGGATAATACGGATTACGGGTGTTCAGATTCATCTATTTTTTCGAGCAGGGTTAACAAACAGTTCCAGCAGTTTGGTGTATGCAGCGCGACCCTTGGAGACTTAGGTGTTACCGTTTGCGGTAGAACTGGGAGTTAACGACACTCTTTTCTTCAGAAAAGCTTCCTTTGAATTATGGGCCCATGGGGCAAAAAGATTTGAAGTTTGTTTTCTGTCTTTTACGGAAGAACTATTTTTTATGTTTGTCTGTAGTTTGTACAACACTAGAGACTATGACCTGGGAACGAATGCGTCTCATATCGTCCAAAGGACGTATACTGAACATTCTAGTGATTGAGAGGAGGTCGCTCAATTATCATTACCCAAGTAGCTTAAGACTCGTATCGCGCTTATACTAACTTGCCTTTATTACGTTTTTTTACTGTTGTTTCAAGATGAGAAGAGAGAGGGACAACTACGGGGAGACTATCAAGTCCTAATGTTGTCATGCCAAGGATTCATCCTATGGTTGAGGCTTGAAACAGGGAACTCCTAGAAGTTATCATGCATAGGTTTCAACCTAAAGTTCTAATCATCACTTCCTTATCAAAGGAAGTGAGATTCCTAGGGGATCATGTCAATGATAAACAGAAACAAATAAAGCATCAGCTTAAACAGTAAACAATAAACAACTGTAAAATGCATGCAATGCAAGTGAGGAAGGAAATGTGTGTGGGGCATCAACCTCCACAAACTCGTCTCGACCTCAAGCCAGATATGAATAACTGCAATCATACAGGAAAAATAAAATGCCATCAAGCAAATCACACCACATAGGCAAAGGAGCAGGGCTCTACCGAATACCCGAAAGCAAAGCCATACAGTAAAAATACAAGTAGAGGGAGCAACTCAACCTCTAGTGCAATCATGCTCCTAGCTTAACACAATCTAAACATGAACTTATTCTAATGCATCAAGCAAATCAAACAAGTCACATCAATACAGTTGCACAGAAAGCAAACACACAATACAGAAAGCAAATCAACAGCTTCCACAGCTTCACAGCAAAGCAATCCTCTGACAGCAGATCAGTCCTCAGTCTGTAACTGTTCTTCAGGTCTATCCTCTTCAAGAGAATGAAAGGTACTCCATCTTCAAGCCTCCATCTTCATGGGAGACTCCACCTTCTGGCTTTCATCCTCAATAGCAAGTATCAACTTACTTCTTCAAGCTTTCAATGCATCAATCACAAGTATCAACTTGTTCTTCATCTTCTTCAAGCGTCAGCTCTTTCTTCAATCTCAATTTGATCTGCTTCACACAAGTGTCAACTTGTTCTTCTTGATCTTCAAGCTTCAGCTCCAATGGCAGTCTTTAAACAAAGGGGAAGTGCAACCTCTAGCATCTTCAATCTTCTAGAAAGGAACTCCATCCTCTAGTAAGGGAGAAAGATTCATCTAACAAGAGCAAGGTGGGGATAGGGAGAAGCAAAGTGAAGACCAAAGGTCACCTCTAAGCACTCCACCATCAAAGAAAGGAACCCTCAAAGGTTCTACCAACTTGTGAAGAGCCACACATCCTACCAAAGGAGGGATGAGGCCTTCACAATGGAACCTTACATCATAGGGAGGAATGGAAGTGATCAACACCTTCCATGTTTCATGAAGGAAGAAAATCTATTCTAAGAGATCTCCCTAGAAACCCTAATCCTTAACCCTAAACAAACTACACCAAAGGGAGAGAAATATTCAAGTCCAAGCTCCACCATGCATTCCACAGCAGCCCACACAAGTCTTCATCATCATCCAAGAGCAAGAGAAGCAAAACCCTAGTCTAAGGGAACTAATGAAGTCATTCTAGTTGAGTTAGCAAGTTAGGATCACCTAAAACCTAGTATTAAAGTTAATTCTAAATAAAATACTAAAATCAATTATAAAATCCTATGAAAATAACTATGGGAACCTATGTCAATCATGACTCTACCATGTTAATTCCAGAGATCAAATCCTCAAATAAGACCTAGAAATAAATTCTACACTACAAGGTACTAAACTTAAACCCTAAAAGGGAACACCTAAGGTTTCAACCTAAAAACAACACCTAATTTCATCACAAAAATGTGAGAAAAATACTATGGGAGCATACATGTCTAAGCTAATCACAAACAAAAAATCAAGCAAAATCTCATCACCAAATGATCAAACTAAAATCATCAAACAGAGGTATCAACCATGGTAATTTTATTATCAAATAAAATGTAAAACAAAATGCACAAAAAATGAAAATGCATGGTTTTCCTAATATTTTTATTCAATAAAATTCTAGATTCAATCATGAATCAGGGGGAAAAAACCTGGAATTAATTGACCTATTTTCCTATTTTTAATGAATTATTATCAAACTAATATGAAATGAAGAAAATAAAAGAAAATCAAAAGAAATTGATGAAACCAACGTGCTGAATAGCAATCCAACATAGTGCAATTCCTGGGATGGGCCAAATGTAGGGTGTGAGTAGTATTCAGACTACTAAGCCCATTCACTTCAATTAAATGAAACGGTGTGTAGCGCCTCAAGTCAATAGTCAGACTTTTAATTCAATCGTGGCCATCTATTCCATGGACTTGGTCAAGGTCAAAGTGCCATCCAAGGGCTCATGTGCATCGTCCCAAATTTGAAACTCAGATTGGAGGGAGTTCAGACGGTGGCCTGAGCTGCAGCGCCACCGTCTTCTCCGGTGGACAATCACATACAGGTCATCAAAAATAACAAAACAATACATCATCTCACTCAATTTTTACTCCTTATCATAAATCTCAACTCCAAATCATCTAAACTTTCCTCTAACTCAAAACACGATGGCATCTTCAGAATTTGTCAAAATCTTGAATCTCACTATTCTTCAAATTAAAGGCATCAATCGAATCCTCATCTCAGGGTGATCAATTTCCCCTATCTAATCTTGATTATCCATCCAAGAATCTCTAGAATTCAGCCTCAACAGAAATTGGTCATCATCCTAACTTGTTTCTATTCCACGAATTAATCATCTCAAATCCATCTACACATTGCAAGGATCCTAACCACCTATAGATTTCTATCTATCTCCTCCTAAACTATGCATAAGGATAAAAGTTACCAACCTGAGTTCAGAGGTGTAACAGATGTAGTTCTTGATCACTTCAACCTCCAAGATGATGCAGATACACTCCAAAACACCTTCTGAAGCCAATGCAACCTTCAATTTCTCTTGATTTGGCCTGGAACTCAGAACTCGATTTCTACTTGCAGCTCTGAATTTTCAATGGCTCTCTCTGCTTCCAGCTTCAAACTCTTCCAAAAAAATGGCTGAGCACACTCAACAACTTATATAGAACTCATTAGAATCATCTAGAACTTTCTCAAAGCTTCAGAATGAGAAATTGGATTTTCAAATTCTCCTCAAAATGTCATTCATGACAGTCACGATTCCCTCTCTGTTTTGGCCTCAGCAAGCTTGCATTCAACTTCTCATGAGATATTGAACATGAATGGTGGTGATTCTCCCCTTGTTTCAATCCAATGGCTCATGCTTGATATGTTGCTTCATCATGAAGAAACAAAGAAAAAGGGCATGGTATTGGACTCAAATCAAAATTCTAATATTGCCAGAGTTTCTAGAATGCATTTTCCATTCAAAAAATGATATTATTTTGCTTCATTTGCGCACAAAATGATTTATTTGAATTTTTGGTCATTTATGTCTTTTTAATCCTTCCTTTTTCACAATTTCTTGAACCAAGTCTCTCTTTGAGCCATTTCAATGCCTCCTTAATACATGGTCAAAGTAAAAATCCCATTTTGAGCAACTTTCAAGTTGAACAAAATTTCATTTGAGATGTCTAAGTTGGTGAAAATGACCCATAACCAAAAATGACCCATAATCACAACTCCCCAAAATGCCCTTGACTTGTCAAAGCCATAACTTGAGTTCTACAAATCCTATCAAGGACTTATAGTACTCTCTAGAAATCTAATAGGATAAGGAACAACATTCATGTTGACCAAAAGTTCATAAGAATCATCCTTCTTGGGCAAAAGTATCATGCAATTTGGGTAACTTTCAAGCTCCAAATTCACATGCCTCAGATGACTTGTAACTTGTATGGCTCATAACTGGAGTTCTATAAACCCTATCAAGGAATTCTAGTACTCAAATTAAAGCTAAGATCATGCCCTACAACAATCATGTTGGGGTCAAGATGAGATGACAATCATATCTTGAGCTACATTACCTTGAAGACAGGGGTCAAACTAGGGGATTTTACACTGTCAAGTCTTAGAAACCCTAGCTTGAAACCTCTCAAACCCTTCAATCATGATGGGTTGACCTTGGAATCATCCTTATAACATCTCAATGTATCAATCCATGATCACATGGCTCTTGGATTAGGTCTCAAGCTTCTCCAAATCATCAGTTGACTTAGGGTTGACCCAGTCATAACCTAGCTGCACCATTCATGGCTGAGCCTTCTTAATCTTGCACAATATGTTGTCTAGGCCTCAAAGTGATCTTCAACACTTCTCATGAGCTCTCTCAAGACCTCCAGTCCAACTTCATGGCTTCAGAATCATCTGATGGCTTTCCACAACTTTCAAGTTAGGAGACCTACACCCTCTTGGCATCAATCACTCTCTCTGAGGATCTTTTAACTTCTCTGACAAGGATATCAACCCTTGAACATCTGAATAACCTTCTTAGCTAGCCTCACAGTCTTGTATAGCTCTTGATTGGTAATCATACCTCTTGATCTCCTGCACACATGTCAATGAAATGCAAATGATAATGCTAATGTGAATGAAATGAAGCATAAGCTAGGTAAAGAACAGTTGGGCAAATTTTGGGGTGCAACAGCTGCCCCTGTTCAAACGGATTGGACCTGACTGGGTGAGAAGCGAACGACTCTCACACAATCAAGGTAAAAGACGGTTGAATACCAACAAACCCGAAAATTTGCCAACTGCACAAGTACATGGTACTCTGATGGGACAAATCTTCGGAAAATGAAATAATAGTTGCACGACAACTAGCTAGAGAAATACTAATCTGAACCTCCATCAGGATGATTCTCTGATTTATCTGATATCATTGTGTCCTCAAATCATCAAGGGATCACTGGTTACACGGTAACTAATTATTTTCTAACTATAGAGGTAAACGGTACTCCGATTGGTAGGAACATCTTCGAAACTGAGCATGACAGTTGCACGACAACTTGCTGGGGAATTGGTCACATGGTAATTGGTGAAGGATATCTAGATTCCTTATCATCGCCTATGGACTCATCGTGTCGCTAGGCACGTCGACAACATCTTTGTCGGACTTCATCAGTAAGTCAATAAGGGATCACCGGTTACTCAACAACTGGTGAATGATGGCTGATTCTGCCGCCAGGCATTCTGCGCCACTGCAGAAGAATTCCTTATCGTCACCTATGGACTCATCGTGTCGCTAGGCACGTCGACAACCTCTTCGTCGGACTTCATCAGTAAGTCAATAAGGGATGACCGGTTATTCGGCAACTGGTGAATGATGGCTGATTTTGCCGCCAGGCATTCTGCGCCGCTGCAGAAGAATTCCTTATCGTCACCTATGGACTCATCGTGTCACTAGGCACGTCGACAACATCTTCGTCGGACTTCATCAGTAAGTCAATAAGGGATCACCGGTTATTCGGCAACTGGTGAATGAGGGCTGATTCTGCCGCCAGGCATTCTGCGCCACTGCAGAAGAATTCTTTATCGTCACCTATGGACTCATCGTGTCGCTAGGCACGTCGACAACATCTTCTTCGGACTTCATCAGTAAGTCAATAAGGGATCACCGGTTATTCGGCAACTGGTGAATGATGGCTGATTCTGCCGCCAGGCATTCTGCGCCACTGCAGAAGAATTCCTTATCGTCACCTATGGACTCATCGTGTCGCTAGGCACGTCGACAACATCTTCATCGGACTTCATCAGTAAGTCAATAAGGGATCACCAGTTACTCGGCAACTGGTGAATGATGGCTGATTCTGCCGTCCGGCATTCTGCGCCACTGCAGAAGAGTTCCTTATCGTCACCTATGGACTCATCGTGTCGCTAGGCACGTCGACAACATCTTCGTCAGACTTCATCAGTAAGTCAATAAGGGATCACCGATTATTCGGTAACTGGTGAATGATGGATGATTCTGCCGCCAGTCATTCTGCGCCACTGTAGAAGAATTCCTTATCGTCACCTATGGACTCATCGTGTCGCTAGGCACGTCGACAACATTTTTGTCGGACTTCATCAGTAAGGCAATAAAGGATCACCGGTTACTTGACAACTGGTGAATGATGGCTGATTCTGCCGTCTAGCATTCTGCGCCACTGCAGAAGAGTTCCTTATCGTCACCTATGGACTCATCGTGTCGCTAGGCACGTCGACAACACTTCGTCGGACTTCATCAGTAAGTCAATAAGGGATCACCGGTTACTCGGCAACTGGTGAATGATGGCTGATTCTGCCGTCTGGCATTATGCGCCCTTGCAGAAGAGTTCCTTATCGTCACCTATGGACTCATCGTGTCGCTAGGCACGTCGACAACATTTTTGTCGGACTTCATCAGTAAGTCAATAAGGGATCATCGGTCGTTTGGTAACTGGTGAATGGCTACTCTCAAATCTCCGTCGGGATGATTATCAGATCCATTGTTGCTTCTTCCTCAAGTCATCAAGGGATCACTGGTCATTCAGTAACCGGTGATACATAGCTGGTATTGCCGTCAGGCATTCTGTGGCATTGCAGCAGAAGAATTCCTCGGGACTCATCAGGTCATCAGGAATTTTTTAACAATCAAGTTAATTATGCTGTCGGGCATTCAAATAAATTCTCGGGCGTCACTCGGACTTTGTTAGTAAGGCGGGAATAGAATCCTCGGTCAATCATGAACCCAATAGGGATATCTATTCTTTCGTCGTCGGGCACTCAGCGTCAGCTGGGAGAACTGCTTTGGTCCCGCAGTCGGACTTCATCAATAAGTCTTCAAATGGAATCCTTAATCCATCATGAACCACTAAGGATATACAATCTTTTACCGTCAGGCACCCTGCGTCAGCTAGGCAAACTGCTTCGACATCGTAGCCGGACTTCGTCAGTAAGTCAGGGGTTTTGGCATCGCTGCCGGACTTCAATCATCAAGTCTTCAAGGAAATTTCAACTTTTCTGTTCAGAAACCTGCTGGGGATGACACATCTCCGTTGGGGATTCTGGAGAACTATCAAGTAACTCTGCTTCAGGGATCCAGAAATCATCCTGGATGAATCAACTCTGCTGAGGACTTCAAGAATCATCTTGGACAAATAACTCTGTCGGGGACTTCAAGAATCATCCTGAACCGATAGCTCTACTGGAGATTTCAGGAATCATCCTGAGCAAACGTCCTGCCGGGGACTCTAAGCATCAACTTGAGCAACCAACTCTGGCGACTTCACTGATGATTTTAAGAATCATCTTAAGCACACAACTTCGCTGGGGAATTCAAGAATCATCTTGAGCAAACCATTCTGCGGAGGAACACCTGCAAAACAAGAATAGTACCGACCTAGCTTATGTTTCATATGCATATGTTTGACCATGGCGTAATGCTCCACACGGTGGAAATGCTACGCATTTTTTAGGGTAAATGCTATGCAATCATGCAAAAGGCTACGACCCCATCAGCAAAATAAATGCTGAAGGGAAAAGCCTCTTGTCAAGGAGAAAGAACCACTCTGGTGGAGGAAGGAATCATCCTGCCGAGGAGAAGCAGTCACACCAATCTCAATTGGATTCCGCCTGGGGATACGAACTCCAACCGACTGCTGCAGGGGAACAAAGTTCTACGAGAACCTGTAATCGCTCAACCGGGTATACAAAGCATAAACTGTTGAGGAAAACGATGTCAATCGCAGAAATAAACTGCACGGCCTTCGCGGAAAAACTTTCCTGGGGATAACGACTCTGATGGGGAAATACAACATCAGTTATCCAGTACTCTCTACTGGGAAAACCAATCATGGCTTGAACGGCTTCCGAGAACTCGGCTCTCTTGGGGAACTGCAAACTCGGTTGAGGATGGTAACCGGACGCTGGAATCACTCCTTCCTGCCGGGGAGAGTACGACTCTATGGGGAATCCCAATTCCGCTGGAGACTTCATTCTAGACTGTCGGAAGCTGCACACTTGCAAATAGTCTTCTACGAGAGAACTGCACAATGGCCCAGTGCTGGGAATGAACACACGCTTCAGTGCATGACTCAGCTGGGGAGATGATGATCCTGCCTCAGGATGCATCTGGTTGGGGAGAGAATCTATCTCTGCTTGGGGAGACATATCAATGCTCGCGGTCCCTATGTTCAGACTTTGTAGGGAGACACTGCTGAACTCGCTGGGGAAGAGGGAATCATCCTGATTGGAAAACATGCCACGAAACGAACTCGAGATGGCTTGCCCCATAATCTTCCTACAACTTTTGACAAACTCTGACAATCTGTGCCAACACGGGGAGCAACGACTCCTTCACTTTCAGCTTCTGCCTCAGCCTGTGGGATCTCTATGGGGATGTTCCTTGAAAGGAAATCTGCAATCTCTGCATCCGGATCTGCCTCAGCCTCTTGAACCTCGCAAAGGTGCTTCAAGTTAATAACCTTCAGGATAAGGATGGCTTCGACGCTTTTGGGGTGACCTGCCCCAGTCTTGTCATGACTTTGCCCCTCATGGGCTGATCTGTGGGGAGTAGTATCCTTGGTTGCGAGAGATTCATCAAATCTCGAACTGATTGCCCCAGATTAACGATTTCTGGATGGCTGACTCCCATATGTGATCATTCGACATAGCTTGCCCCGGTTCACCGGAATACTCAGGCGTTCTGCATTCTATCCTGATCAGACTTTCCATTATGGAAACTTTCCTGCAGTCAAGCGCTTACTCGCTAGTAAAACAAACTGTTCTGCATAAAAGACATATCAAATGCAATGCATATGGCAGTTTTGAAAATCCATTCCTGTTCACTGGAAAAAAATTTATGACATAAAAATATATGAAATCATTCATCAACATGTCAACACCAAAACAACGTTGTACTGAGAATCCTATCTAGGAGTCAGTTCTGATGCGATCTTTACCGACGTATGCTTTCGAAACAAACCTATTTCAATTAGATATTTTACATGTTGTAACGTGGTCAAGTTCACGGTTTAAGAAAGAAAGGATAAAGGCTCAAAAGTCATTTTAACCCACCCATTCTCCTTGATGTTCTCCATCCTATGTTCAACTAATTCGACCTTAGCGTTCACCTTTCAAAGGTTATATGACAGGAGTGACGGTTCAGGAAACCACAAGTTTTCGGAGTGATAGTCGTTCACTTTTCGTCTTCGTTTGGGCACCGGTGGCCATACGATTTCGTTTTTTCTCGAGGATTTTCTTTCGTAATCCTTTTTCGCTTTTCGTTTTTCGTTTTATCATTTTCCCCTAACTTTTGCCTGGACTAACTCTCTTGAGTTTCTTCAATTTTGAAGTCCAGCGGGATGCCCTAATTTTTGCCTAAGTTGCTTGCTTTCAAGATTCGACTTAGCGGGCTTTTTCTTTTCGATTTTTTTTGGGGATAAATCGTATGGCATCGACTCGTATGACTTGTTAAAGAGATTGTGACTATTTCACTCCTGATCTGCCAGGTTTAACCATCATGGTTTTTTAGGTACGACTTATAGCGGTGTGATTGATCCTTGAACGGACACTCCTTATATAATTTGAACGCCTGGTCAAATTAACTGACACCTACCCTGTCCCAGGTTAAGATTGAGGGTTTTTTATGTTCAGAAATAAACTCCTATAACTAGGCTCAAAGGGGTTAACAAGGGATTCTCTTCCTTATATCTCCGGTGTTTGGGAATTGAAACAATGCCTGCACATCATCAACAGGTTTTTTATTCAAAAGCATAGCATCGGAAGCTTACGCATCATGGGATTTCGTCATCCTCCCCGGATTCCACTTAAACAAGCGTTTGAAATAAAAGAAAGCAATAGAGTGAACACAAATGAATTAGTTCAAAACATGCATATTTATTTCATTATCAATATCAATTGAAAAACAATCATGCTTTACAAGCGAAATTTGTCATTCTACAAGAAAGAAACTACAAATGTAAAGAAATAACATGATAAAATGAAGATTGCCAGCTTTCGGGGAACTGGACTTTCACACTTATTTGCTGCTGAGGGGAGCTACCCTAGAAGTCTTCAGACTCAATCAGAAGAACGACTGCTGTGAGGTTGACTCTGATTCAGGCTTTGGTAGCTTCGCTGCGACAGAGCGAGAGGTTGCCGATTCTATATGGCAGAAACAATCCGAAGACGAGGTTTGACCTAGCGGGGATCCTCTCTGTTCAGGGGCTTTCATCTTGGAGCTCGACCCAGGAACATGAAAAAGTTGCGGGCAAGGCGATTCAGACCTTAAAGACCGCGGGATATACTCCTGATCCTTCTCATCTTCAGATAAGATCATGAGAACATCCATCTCTCTTGCTGTCGCTACTCGAAAAATACGCGCAACGACGGGGAAGGCGAAAAGGAAAAGGACAGAAGAGTCGCCACCGAACTTTATTTATCCCATGAGGGGAAAGGAAAATATCGAGAAAACCTTAAGAAAAGAACGGATAAGATGGTCTCGCAACCAAGAACGGGTTCGGAAGTCGTTATGCGAAGGGAAGGTATTAACACCCCTCGCATCCATCGTACTCGATGGGAACCATTTGTTTGTCGACGTGTGAATTTATTTGCTTAAATGTTATGCTATAAAAGTGTTTCCCAAAGGGTAAAGAAAGTGGGTTTAGAAAGTAAGAAAGGAGGTAACTGGGGGAAGAAGGGAAAGAACGGACTCGGTAGGACTTCGCGGTCCCAGGCCTACGTATTCTCAACGGATAAGAGAAAGTCAGAGTCGATGTAGTTCGGAAAACTACCGATATGAGGGATTGTGCTCGCCAAGAATTGTGGCCCTTGTGCCTACGTATCTTTACTTGAAGAAGTAAAGAATCAGAGCAGCCGTAGTTCGGCCTACGATTTATTGATGTTTTTATGGATGATGCTATCGTACGCATTCTAGCAGTTAGGTGTATTGCTGCTCGCCCGTTGGAGACTTAGGCATTACCTGTTTGTGGTAGAACGGACGTATCATATCCTTTTCGAAAGATAAGTTTTCGCCATGCGAGGCAAGATGTCACGTTTGATTTGTTGAATTGTTTTTTAGGGGTGAGATAGGTCCTCAGATAGTAACCCCTACGGGTAGTACCCAATTCTTTATCTCAAAGTTTTTGTTATGAAAGGGTGTGGCAAACATAGCGTCTTCGTATTAAAAGACGAGTATCAAAACCACACACACTACAGTGAGCATCTCGACACTCGGAGAGGAAGAAGTCTACACTTAATCCTCTCTCTTTAGTTCAATACAAAGAGAACTTCATTCTCTTATTAAAGTGTTTTTGGTTTTGAATGGTAAGTGCTTTTGTGACAGAGAACCCTACGGTAAACGTCAGCACTCGGGATAGGAGAAGGCCTACGCCTAACCACTCCACGACCATTCAAGTTTTTGTTCTGAAAAGAGTTTAAAAATGCGCTCGGTACGGGACCGAGGTTTTTAGGTGACAAAGGTTGCGGAAAGAAGTTGTAGAGGGAGATAGGTGGTGGATAAAGTCACGTCTTCGTATTGAAAGACGAGTATCGAGACCATCCACACTACAGCGAATATCCCAACACTCGGAGAGGAAGAAGTCTACACTCAATCCTCTCTCTTTAGTTCAATACAAAGAGAATCGATTTATTTATTGTAGGTGTTTTGAAAATGCACTTGGTACGGGGCCGAGGTTTTTTAGGAGAAAACGGTGTGGATGAAAACATCTTCGTATTGAAAGACGAGTGTCAAAACCACCCACACTACAGTGAGCATCTCGACACTCGGAGAGGAATAAGTCTACACTCAATCCCCTCTCTTTAGTTCAATACAAAGTGAACTTTATCCTTTTGTTAAATATGGTGAGTTGCTTTAACAATCGTTTGAGAAAATCCGCTTGACGTTGGGTCGAGGGTTTAATTGCTTAAAAAGGTTTGAGATGAAGCGAGCAAGGTCGATGGCGACGCACGAGGCAATCAGCTTACAAGGTCAAAAATGGCTCGATGAGAATCGAGAGTTTGTTTTCTTGAAAATAGTTTTTAGAATCAAAGGTAAAAAAAATGACCAACAATAAACATGCATAAAAACCATACCAACACGACGGGTTAATCGGCTTAAAAAAACAAAACAAAACACACAAAAAACGGCGAACTCCTTGAGAAAAATTTTTTTGAGGTAAAAAGTCGGAAAAAAACCGTGAAAAACAGGGGTCTGACACGGGTGGCCGTGTCACAGTTCTAGAGAAATCAGGTTTTTTGAGGCAAACAGCGGCGTGACACGGCCGCCCGTGTTGCATGACACGGCCCGTGTCACAAAGTCTGGGGGAAAATACGTTAAAACCTCAAACAGATATGTGACACGGCCGCCCGTGTCACAAGGTTTGGGCCAAAAACACGTTAAAACCTCAAACAGAGGTGCAACACGGGTGGCCGTGTTGCATGACACGGCCCGTGTCAGGGGACTCAGGTAAAATATGCCATGAAAACTCAAGCAGAGATGTGACACGGGTGGCCGTGTCGTGTGACACGGCCCGTGTCAGGCTACCAGGGTGAAAAACCAAACTTTTCTCTTGTTTTTTGCTTCTTTTTGTGGTTCTTAAAAATGGTTTCTTGGTCCCTTTGGAATCTTACATGTTATACTCAATACAATAACACTCAAACCAAGAGAACAAATGATAAATGCACAATATAAAAGAAGGGAAGAGTTTGAAGAAATGGATACCCAAGAGTTGTTACCCTCCTTGCAAAGCCTCCACTGATTTTGGCTAGGTGTTCACTTCTCTTCACTCTATGCTTTGATGACTCTCCTCAATGGCTCCCTTGTGTTTCTCTTTTAGTCTCTTCACTTTTTGCTGGTTTTTTGTTCTCTCTATTTTTCTGGTTTTTCTCTCTTACTCTTTGCTCTCAATATCTCTATCTCAATTTGTTGTGAATGATAGTGAATGATCCTTTTGTGCAGCCTCCTTATCTCACCTTTTCTGCTGCATTTTCTGTTGTACCAAAACCACAGCTCTTGCACACTTCTCCATTTTCAGAATTTCCATTCTTGGCAATATCTTTTACCACCTTTTGGTGCAGCCCCACTTTCCTTCCATTTCTAGTATGTTTTTTGTTGTATTTTCTTCTGCAGCACTCTACCTCTCTATTCACCCTTTTACCCATTGGTTGGTTGATTTGTTTGGACATACCCATGTAGTCAATACACTACCTTTTGGACATCATTTTCAAATTCTGATTTTTAATGTGTAGATGTATCAACATAAGCTTATATAGCCTTGGTTTTGTGACATAAAATGATTTTGTAATATGATACACATTGCCACTTCTTGCATGGGGATGTTTTGGACCATATTCAAATTGCCCATGAATGTATGCATAGCCTTGATCTTGAGATATTCCAACATTGAATTAGCTCTTAAATATTTTCCTTGCATGTTTCTAAGCATAAAGAGGACCATGTGGACTTGATGAGGCATGGGGGATACCATGGCATGAAGTTATTTTTAGAAACTTGAATTAAGACTAGAAATAGCTTAATTTCCTAAGAATTACCAAGAGTTTGGATTTTGTAACAAATGTGACATTCTTGCAAATGTCATGAAATTTTTCTTTGTAATATTCTTGAGTCTAGCCTCAAATTCATGAACCTTGAATTTGGAATGATGGGCCTCCCTTATGTCATTGAATTTGAAAGAAATGAAGAAATGAGTCAAGCCTTGAAAGAGGGCAAATTTTGGGGTGCAATAGCTGCCCCTATTCAAGCGACTTGGACCTGGAGGGATGAAAAGCAAACGCTTTCAAACATTCGAGGTAAAAGGTGATTGAATACAAAAGAACCCAAAAATTTGTCAACCGCAGAATGAAACCTCTGACATCACCGTCAGGCACCTATATCAGGTAGAACATTTGACTTCGCCATCAGTCGTCGATCAAATACAAACATCTGACCTTGCCGTCAGCTCTTAATAGCATCTAACTTCGCCGTCGGAACTCAACATCAAATATGTGAGATCTTACCTCACCGTCAATATTCAACATAATCTGTAAAAACATCTGATCGGTAGAACATCTGATCTCACCATCAGTCCTCCATATCCTCTGACTTCGCCATCAACTTACAACATAATCTGACTTCGTCGTCAATTAAAATCATCTGACTTTGCCGTTATTTCTTAAACCATTCTGACGTCGCCGTCAACCCTCTACATGATCTGACTTCGCCATCAATTCTCCACATAAAATTTGGAAAAACACCTGACTTCGCTGTCAGTCCTTAACATCAAATTGGTAGGACACCTGACTTCACCATCACCCCTCCTTAATCTGACTTCGTCGTCAATTCTTTACATAATCCGACCTCGCCGTCAACTCTCAACATAACCTGACTTCGCCATCAACTCTCTTCATGATCTGACTTCGCCGTCGATTCCCAACATGGCCTGACTTCGCCGTCAACTCTCTTCATACTCTGACTTCGCCATCAATTGTCTTCATAATTTGACTTCGTCGTCAATTCTCTTCATAATCTGACTTCGTCATCAATTCTCTTCATAATCTGACCTCGTCGTCAATTCTCTTCATAATCTGACCTCGTCGTCAATTCTCTTCATAATCTGACTTCGTCGTTAATTTTCTAATAGCATCTAACTTCGCCTCTAGCTATCAAAATCATTTGACTTCACCGTCACTTCATTTTGCTAAAAAGCGAGCATTGAACCTAAAGTTCGGGTCAACCCTAAGTTCAGAAGAACGTTCGTCGGTTCACCATCTGGGTGAAGAAATCCGTTGGGGAAACATGAACTTGAATAAATAGACTCTACTAGGGAGACCGATAAAATGAACACATTTGTCAATGACCTGGCTGGAGGTCTGGATACCACGCAGGATTAAGAAATATACTGATAACTGCTGGAGATACGCTTGAAAACAAAGGGGTGGCAACCCGACTTATGTTTTACATGCATATGTTTGAATATGGCGTAATGCTCCATACGAAATAGAAACGCTACGCGTTTGGGAGGATGTTATGCATGATGCAAATGCAAAGGAAACACTTTAGAAAAATAAATGCCAAAGAGAAAGGATTAATTCTGCCGGGGAAAAGACTAGACACGTCTAGTACAAATGTTGGGGAAAACAAACCCTAGATGGTCTTCTGAGCGAACTTCTGGGTAAAATTGTTCCGCTAAGAGCAAATCCACCCCGATGGGGATTAGACAATGAGGGAATCAACATCAACCTTTGCTTGGGGAAATGAGCAATAAACTCAACAAATACAACTTCCGCTTGAGGAATGAGTCAATGACCTAGACTCTGAGGGGAAAAGGAGCCAGTTGTTCAAACTCTATGGGGAAAAACAAATTTCTGAATTCGTTCCACTGCTGAGGGATAAACCCACACCCGCTCACTGGAAACGATCCTGCTCTGCTGGAGATGTCAATCTTGACCTGCTGAGGACATCCTTTGATTGTCAAGGTTTCAAACTACTGGGGGTGAGAACCCACTTAAACTGCACACTTCCTTTAGATGAGGAACTTCTGGAGAAGCCTCGAGGAAAGTTCTGTTGCAAATAACAAATAAACAAGTATGTTTTATGCAGCAGGTACCATCTCAATTATCACTTAAGACGTTATTCAAGCAAATACAATGTTTCAATTATAGATAGCAAAGCCCACAAATTTATGTATGCAAAGTTTTATCAAAAACATCAGGCGTCTTTTGCAAACAAAACGGTAAAAACAAAACAAAAGGTTTTTCTGGATAGTATGTTTTATTGATAAATGTCCTGTAAATAGGCAAATCTACATGGGACACAACTCCTTAAATGAGAAAGCTGTGTAATAAATATACAGAAATGCACAAGAATATCAAAATGTCGGCAATATGGTACAGACAACCACCATAGAACGACTCAACTATGACTCGCATGACTTCGACGCCTTTCCGATGCTTCGTCTTCTGAAGAGATTGATTTGAACGACTGCTTCTCAATTTCTCCTATAATCCATTATGCTTTTAAAGATCAATGCGCAGGCCACAGTCATTTGCTTTTCAAATCTCTAACTTTTGCCTGAACCGCCCTTGCGGGTTTTCGATTCACCGAGATACCCATTTTTGCCAAAGTCGCCCTTTCAGGTTTTCAACTTTGCGGGTTTACTTTTTATTTTTATTTTTATCTCTAATTTTTGCCCGAACCTATCCTTTTATGATTCACCGAGATGCCCCATTCTTGCCTGGATTTTCTTTTACTTTCTATTGCACCCTAATTTTTAACCTTAAGATCCCACCTCATTGCTATTGAAACCACTATTGTTCTAGTAATATCCCAAATTTTTACCCTTATATTTAGTCGATACATATCGCATAGCATTCCATTTTGCATCCATTAATCACTTACCAGTCATATGAGTGCGTTTTGTTTTCAGGAAGTACCACAGGGGCATTTTGGCCATTTCACGTGGAGTCCGTTAATTTTTTAGACAAATGAGACATTATTCCTGAGGCATTTATTTACATGGATTGATTATATCAAGGTGTCGGCATATTTCGACTGGTATCGAGAAACTTTTATCAAAGTATAATTGGACTCGGGGCCGTTTCAGTGTTTTGTTTTGAGATACTTTCCCTCCTAATAAATATGGGAGTTTGGGCTGAAAAGGAAATGGATAGTGTTAAGGATGTTCAGAGAAGTTATGCGATCAACGGGATTGTAGTTTGAATTTATTCGGATATAATCATGTTGCGGGATATTAGTTATAAAATTGATCAAGGCAAAGGAGAAGTGAGTTTTAAATATTTTGGGACTTTTATCCATAAGTATTCATAAGTTACAACTCAAAGGTGGATTTAAATAATTGGTGAATTATTATTCAGGGATATTTAAATTTACAATTGAGAAAATAAATATGAGTATTGGTTGGATTTTTATTTCATAAATATTAAAGTACAAGTGAATTGAAAGAACACTCTCGAATTTTATTCAAGATGTTCATTTGCTTACAAGAGGATTGTATTTACAATAAGTATCTATTCTAAGAAAATACTAAGTCCTAAAATTTCTAAATGATCTCCATGATACTCCTATGATGTTCTTCACGACTCTTCGATCAGACCTGCGAAATCAAGAGGAAAAGAGAATGTCAGAGCAGCTAGCAATTACAGAGGAACACAAAGATGAGAAAGCATTCATGTTGTGACTTAGCACATTAGCAGAAGACAAAAGGAAATGGATTTAAAATACAGCCCTCAGGTTGTTCATCATCGGGCGTAACATTCGAGCGGCTGGGGAAGCCACGGCCAAAGCCGTTACCAACTCCCTACCGAACATCGAAGGTATGCAGCATACAATATTTTTTTTCACTCAGACCCGAAGGTTGTTATCGCTAAGGCACCAAAACCAAATGGTTCAGACCCTAAGGTCACCATCACCGCATAACTTTCTCGGTGGCATGGATCAATTCAAAGCATCTGTTCTGGAAGAAGAAGAAGAAAGTAAGTAAGTGTGGACAGAGGCATTAAAATTACAACAGATCTTTTCGATTCCACAAATAAATGGTTGAAGAATTAGAGGCCATTCAAGTCACAGACTCCCCACAAAGTGTAAGTTCAGTTCACCAAGCAAAAGGGGCATCCCACACCTGAAACTCATAGAGTCAAATTGCATCAGCAAGAACAAGCCCAATTAACAAGAGGCATAACAAAGCGCAGTTCAAAAGAGAAAAGGAACAAAGTTCATATCAGCCTTAACGGATTCAAAATCACTATCAGTCACAATGTTTCCACTCTACACGAGAAAGTCAAACTGGAAAGTCGAAATACAGGACGTGGGCTCAGCTCAAACATCATCGCCCAACAACATACGAAAACAAGGCAAAAGAGCAGGCCCAAATCATCATCACCAATTCAATCAGGGCAACCTGCCAAAACTGCACAGAAGAGTCAAAATTCATATCAGAAAATACAATCAAAACTCATGGGATCATTCACAACCAAACCGATACTGGCACAACGTCAGCTCGCAAGGAGCGTTCTGAATCAATGAATGAACGAGGGGTATCGCGGAGTGAACATCAGAAGGGTCACAACACAACTTCCAGCCCCTATCAAGTAAATCAAGATGGGTTGGAACCAAGTTATATGTCACTTGGAAATCACATCATAAATATCAGAAAAGGATAAGTCATTTTATCATAAGCAGCTTCCACTGAAACAAACCAAATATCCAGTTGATTAAAGGGAAACCATCTCTGAAAAACAAGTTGAAGCAAATCCGTTGGGGACAAAATAAATCAAAGCAAATCTCGTGTGTCATCAACAAGTCCACATCTGCAAAATCCAAAAGAAAAATAAATCAAATCAAGGAAAGGTCAATCAAGCAATCCCAAAAAGGGAAGAAATCCCATTCAAATCCCCTCAGCATCAAGTGAATATTCCTCAAATCAAATCACAATTTGATTTTCGTGAGCAACATTAAACACAATCATACGAGAATGGAAACATTTCAAATCCTGACCAAACAAGAATGGAAGGTCTTAACGCAAGCAATCAAGGGTTCAATCAGATTCTTTAAAGACCCAAAGCCCAAAATCATCTATAAAAAGGGGGGATTTGGATCGCAGAAGGGGATCTGGTGGAGAAATTCGAAACTCAGAAAAAGAAAACTAAACAAAACCCTAAGTAAGTCTAAGCGAGAAGAGAAGGAGAACTTATCTGTTCAACCGTCAAAGCAATCAATCGTCAATCTTCCACGCCGCGAAATCCCAGTGTTGAACCCGGCGAAACCCATCGAACGGTAAGGATTGGTTTCATTTTGTTAATCGTGTTTGATTGTTCTGTTTATGTTTCAGCCAGAACGAAGAAAAGAAGGAAAGGATAGACGAAGCAGATGAGGGAGGGGTGGATCGGTGAGAGAGACCGAGCGAACGAGATTGGCTCCGCTAGGGTTTTTCGCCGTCTGCATTTGTTTTCTGCGTGCTTCTGTGTGTTTCATTTGTGTTGTAACCTAATATATTACATGCCTGCACGACCACGGTAGTACCGTGGTCCCTCACTGTTATCACCACATGATTCACTTTTTTTCTGATCACACGGACCACATCGCCTGCCCATGGTAAATCGACGCGTCACATAACACTAGATCTGCATCTTAATTCTAATTAACGTTTAACTATTTTCTTTTAAAATTATAATCTGTTTTTTATATTAAATTAACCTAATCTTTTAAATAATAAATAATAATATCTTTTATAATAACTTATTTTAATCCAGATTTTTCTAATTAATTATTAATACACCCTTTAATGAGTCATTTGTTTAATAAACCAACTTAATCATCTTTTTAAAAAAAAAAATAAAACTACTTTTTCTTAATAAAATTAATATTTTTTTAATCAACTTATTAGATTTTTATAATATGGTTAATCACCCAAAACTCAATGGTCATTTGTCTATTATTAGTAAAACCAATCTAGTTTTTTTTAGAATAATAAGAACAACCATTTTATATAATCAACGATTAACTCCTAAAACAATCTTGGCTTTTACAAATAACCTTCTTTTTGAGATAAAAATTTAAAACCATCTAACTTATAATCAATTTTGCCTAAAAAAAAAATAATGAACCAACATCGCCGCTTAAAATTAACCGATTAAAATAAATCAACTCCTCCCAACTCAATCCAATCGTGCACGCTTACACTCCACGCACATATTCACATTCACACACTTAGCGCTTTCATGCGTATGTATGGCTTTACTATCCGCAATTTAACATTACCTCCATTTATATTTTCGCATGTATTTTATCGCATCGCATTCCGTCCAAAGGAAAAAACCTACACATAATTCAACGTTGTGTGTAGTGCACATCATTTGCATCATAATCCCATATGATCCTTGATCCCATTCAAGTCGATCTCTAAGATAGATCCTACCCCATAGGAAGGACCTTTGTCTTTTACAACATAGGAAAACAAAACGATACAAACAATATTCAAACATTCAACAATCAATTCAAATAATATAGAGAAAAGACGCCAAATCATCTTAAGTGAGATAGAATCTCCACCCAACAACAATACAATCAAGTCGTAGGAACTTTGCCTTAAGAGAGATAAAGGTGTACCTCGTTGATCCTTATCCGAGTACATAAGTCCTTTTCTTAAGACGATGCAAAGACTATTTTCCTACAACCTGTGGCGGTTACATCTCCCTTACAATGAAGACTCGTCTCTTCTCCTAAACCTAATCAATCAACTACCCTAAACCCGTAGGAACTTTGACCACAGTTAAAGAACTCCTCTAACCCTTTAGGGGAACTACAAGTACTCTGATTCCACTCCCGTAAGGATATGTAGGCATAAGATACGATATCTTATCGAGTATACTTAGAAATAAACCACTAGGGTCCTTTAACCTTAAGCAGATGAACACTTAGCAATAAACAACATAAAAACAAGAGGTTCCTGTAGAGTACTGCAGAAACTTAGGATGCTAGTACCTTCCCTAAGTTTAACCAACCCCCGAACCTATAACTCTCTAAACCTTGCATTTGCATTGCATTGTGGGTATTTCGATCTTTATCCCTTCCTTTGGACAAATCAAAGTTCGGTTGCAAAATGAATTAAAGATTCAAACTAATCAATAGTTTGGTATCCAAATTTCACCGCGACAGAAATGGCGACTTCACTGGGGATACTTCAGTGGGTTTCCCTAACTTGTTTATTTTTACTTGTTTGTTGTTATTTGCTTATTTGTATAATTGTTTGTTTATTTTCTTTTGAGTTATTATCCTTGAGTGGTGAGACAAAGTCCTACTCCCGGACTTGAGAGAAATTATGATAGGATGGTGATATATTCGATGAGGCTTATAGGGAGTGAGTCCCGACTAAGTTGATTCGAGAATCCCGCTTAGTTGAGACCCTTTTGAAAATGGTTTGGTTGAACGAGTTTAGTCGTGAAAACTTTTACTACTTTCAATTGGAGTCCATGATACTAAGGACCGTAGTTACCTTTAACCCCACTTTGGCCTTTATTAGGGCGTAGTGCGAGGCTATAAGGGAGTAAGTCCCGAAATAGTGCTACATAAAGCTACACTCAAAAGAAGTTCTCTTGAGAATATTATTAATCCTCGAGTTAGTTGAGAAATTGATAATATCCGACAGATGGACTAATGATTTTGGGACCCTTTTTAGAACCCAATTCTGCAGGTACCATCCACCTTTAGTCCTTATCCTTTGGGAATGGGTATACCCTTGGCTCCATGCTCGTTGCAAACCTAGGACCTTTGTTTGTTTATCTTTGTGTGCCCTTATGTGCTTACTTGTGTTTGTTGCATTCATATAGCATCATACTACATTGGACTTCATGGGATTTACCCCTTTTATTTATGAACATTGTAGGACATCATGGATATACGAAATACTCTAAAATATACTTTTAAGAGTCCCAAAAACATCGTCGTGTCGTGATCTCTCTTTTCCTCCTCCTCCGTTAGTTGTTCGTTGAGTAAATATGGGAAGTTACTATCTTTGTTGAGACGTAAGGCAAATGAGGACCTACTTTCCGCTCTGTTACAGTTCTACGATCCGATGTATCACTGCTTTACTTTTCCAGATTATCAGTTGTTGCCCACTTTGGAAGAGTACTCTTTTTTGGTAGGGTTACCCATTCTAGAAGAATCCCCTTTTCCTTTCTTAGAAAAGGATCCCGAAGAAAGAGACATCGCTAAGGCCCTTTATCTCAAGGTATCCGATGTTAAGGACAACATGGCTGTTAAAAATGGGACTTTTGGTTTGACTACAGATTTCTTATTTGAAAAAGCTTCATTTTATACTGATTTTACGAACAAGGCTCCATTCGAGGCAATCTTCGCCTTACTTGTCTATGGGGTATTTCTATTTCCAAGTTTTGAGGGGTTTGTGGACCTTAACGCAATTAAGATCTTCATAAAGAACAATCCAGTGCCGACTCTATTAGGTAATACCTACTACTCTATACATCTCTGAAACCTTCGTGGTGGAGGAATGATCACGTGTTGCGTGCCTTTATTATATAAATGGTTCCTTACCCACTTGCCCAAATATGTTTCCTTTTGGCACCTCAATGATAAGCGTTGGTCAGAAAAGATTATGGCTTTGAATCATTCTAACATCGATTGGTATAGCCGCGAGTATGATGAAATTCTAATTGTTGATGGATGTAGAGATTTTGCTAATGTACCATTACTCAGCTTCGGTGGAGGGGTCAGTTACAATCCGATTTTAGCTCGCCGACAGTTGGGATATCCATTGAAGGAACCACCTAAGAGCATACAAGTTGAGAGTGTCTTCTTTGAGGATAATCAGGAACTCCGAGAGAAGATCGTGGAAGCTTGGAAGCATTTGCATAAGAAAGATAGGAATAGTTTGGGAAGGGCCAACTGTGTGTCTATGGAACCATATCTCCAGTGGGTAAGGAATAGGGCGATCAAGCTGAAGATGTCTTACTCTCGCCAAGACCCTATACCTCCAAGAAGGAAGCCCACTTATGTTTTCATGTCTGAAACCGAGAAGTTAGAAGTTGCTTTGAAGAAGTCGCAACATGAGTTAGAGTCCTGGAAGAACAAGTATCTAGTGTCCGTCGCAGAAATTGACGAACTTCAGAAATAGCTACAGTTGAAGGATGAAGAGCTAATCCCCTGCAAGAAAAGGAAGGTCATGGAAGATTTATTTTTCTCCGACCCGCAATGCACTATTTGGAAACTGATTGTGGACAACCTTATCCGTGAGAAGACGCAACTAGAAGAACAGCTCAAGCAGCAGAATTCGAAACTTCTTTAGTGTCTTTACTAGATTTTATTTAGCTTTTATTTGGGACTTTTAAAAGCAATTATTTGTATTCCATTAATAAAAAACCGTTTTCTTTTACTACAATGTTTATAAATAGCTAGGATCCCATGAAGTCCTATTCATCCTGCATTACATCCTTTCTTTACTCAAGAAACTCAATTTTATTTCTCAGGTATTGTAACCATGGATTTTAAAAGAGAAACATTGGAGTACACTTTCCAGAGTCCTAACATTGAAAGCTTGAGAGAACTAGCGGATCTCATCGAGAATCGTTACGCCTTCGCAGCAGAATATGGAGAGGTCTTCCGTTTTCTCGAACTCAAGATGAAGGAAGGGTTGTTGGAGACCCTCGTGCAATTTTACGATCCGTTGTACCACTGTTTCACTTTTCCGGATTACCAGTTGATGCCGACACTGGAAGAGTATTCTGATTTCCTAAGGAGGCCTGTAATGGGCCGTCCCATATTTACCGGCCAGGAAGACACACCCAGTCATCAAGAAATTGCCAATGCTACTCATCTCAGTTTGGCAGATGTTCAAGCGCACCTAACCACCAAGGAAGGAGTCCTTGGATTCCCTGCTGAATTTTTGATTGAAAAAGTCCGCTACCATACTGAAAGAAAGGAAGTCCTTATCATGGAAGCCACCTTTGCTCTGTTGGTTTATGGGATTTTCTGGTTCCCAAAGATTGATGACTTTGTTGACATGGATGCAATTAAACTGTTCATACTCAAGAATCCCGTTCCCACCTTGCTCGCTGACACATACTTTTCAATCCACTCGAAGAATGCTGAAGGAGGAGGACATGTCGTTTGTTGTACCGCTTTGTTGTATTCATGGTTCATTGCTCGCCTAACTTGGCACCCGTCTATTTGGGAAGAGGAGGAGTCACCTCATTGGTTTGAGATAGTTATGGCCCTTACTCACTCTGACATTGTGTGGTACGATCCTACATATGGGGGTATATGTATGATCCATAGCATCGGAGGATTTACTAACATACCGCTCATTGCGAGAGAAGGATGCATAAGTTACAATCCTGCTCTGGCCCGCCTCCAATTTGGGCATCCCATGATTGAAGTACCTGATCAGACTCTGTTAGAAGGAATCTTTCTCAAGGAAGGAGAAGACCCAGACCTGAAGACCGTCATCATCTATGCATGGAGATACATCAACAAGGAAGGAAAGGCTGCTTTAGGATACCCCAATTGTGCCGCCTCTGAAGAATACCTACATTGGGTGCGAGCAAGAGCTCTTGATCTCAAGATGCCGTTCCCTTTCCATGAACCTATGGTATTGGATTTTCACGATCCGGATTGGTTTAACGTGAGCGAAGTAGATCAGTTGAAGGCTGCTTTGGATGAAGCTCGAAAACTGAAGGCCGCTTGGAGGAACAAGTTTTTCACACTCAAGGTAGAAAAGGAGAAATCCAAAGACTGCCAAAAGTAGAACTTGCAAGGAAAAGAAAGGCGCGAGAGGATTTATTTTCCTCTCACACCTCTTCAAGAGTTGTTACCAGTGACGATCTTCCCCCAGATACTGTGGCTTGGAAGGAATGTGTCGACCGACTCATCAGAGAGAAGACCGAGTTGCAGGAACCCATCAGTCAGCTAGAAAGAGAACTTCGTACACAGAAGGAGCATAAGGAGTAGATCTCCGAGTTTCTCTTTTGCTTTTGATTCAATGTAATAAACTCTTAAAAGAGTACTCCGTTTTGTAATGCTTCGATCCTCAAAATAAAATAAGTTTTTCCTCCAAGGTTACAATACCGAAATAATTTGAGTTTCTTGAAAGTCTCATACTCATTTGCATAAGCATAATATCGTTTGCATTCCAAGGTCTCACTCTTGCTTCATCTCCGCAGAACAAGCTGAATCACCGATACAACACTCGAGCTAGCCAACGCCAGAAGATGGATCAACTAGAGCAAGAGAACAGAGTGCTCCGTGATGAAGTTGCAAGTATGAAGGAAAGTTTGGAGAAGTTGAATGGTCTAGTGGAAGCTTTGTCTAGTCAAATCTTGATCAACCAAGAAGTTCCAAGGACTGTTGTATCCGAAGTGACGCCAACACTGATCCCGGTGGTGTCTTCTGTTGCTGAAGTATCCTACAGTATGCCTCAAGGTTTCTCGTGGGGATTGTCCCCTAATTTCTTTTCGGCCGGTTACCGTCCGCCTGTGTCTGAGATCCCTGTTGTGACCACTGTTCAAACTGCTCCTGTAATTCCTGCTGTGATGACTACCACGTCTCCGCACGTGAACGTTGTCCCGTATATTCTGGATGAACCAATTTTACATGGGTCGCCAACCGAAACTGTGGGTTTAGAAGAGAAGATAGATGGATTTCAAGACCAGTTTTCTGAAATACAAAAGGAGTTGAGAGCTCTTCGTGGGAAGGACTTATTTGGTAAGAGTGCTTCTGAGTTGTGCTTGGTTCCTAACGTTAAAGTCCCACCAAAGTTTAAGGTCCCTGATTTTAAAAAGTACAAGGGGAATACTTGCCCTCAGAGTCATCTCATTATGTATGTCAGGAAAATGTCTGCCCAAACAGATAATGACCAATTACTTATTCACTACTTTCAAGACAGTCTGACAGGCGCTGCACTCAAGTGGTATATGGGGCTGGATAATACGAAGATTCGAACTTTCAATGATCTGGGAGGAGCTTTTGTCAAGCAGTATAAGTACAATGTGGACATGGCGCCCGACCGAGATCAGTTGAGAGCAATGGCACAGAAAGATAAGGAGAATTTCAAAGAATATGCTCAGCGTTGGCGCGAGTTGGCCGCGCAAGTCACACCACCATTAGAAGAAAAAGAGATGACCAAGATTTTTCTGAAGACTCTGAGTCCTTTCTTTTATAAAAAGATGGTAGCCAGTGCACCCAGTGACTACTGAAATGGTCAATATGGGAATGCGTTTAGAAGAAGGGGTTCGCGAAGGAAGATTGACCAAAGAAGAGAATGCTCCTAAAATGTATGGGAGCAGTTTTGTGAAGAAAAAGGAGCAAAGTGTAAATGCTATTCAAAAGGGACAATTCCGAAAGAGGTACATGCCACCACACCAAGTTGTAGCGGTATCGCCAGTGTTTAATGCCCCGGCTTATCAGCTACAGTCTCCACAACCCTATCAGCAACCTCAGTCTCCTGTTGCTCAACAACCCCAACTTCAGCAAAGTCCACAGTACCCTCACAGAATCGGCCATCCAGCAATCAGGGTCGTGTGTATAGAAAAATAAACTTTGATCCGATCCCAATGACATATGCTGATTTATTCCCCACTTTGATTAAAAAGGGTCACATTCAGACGAGAGCTCCACCTCCGGCTCCCGCGAATCCTCCTCCTTCTTATAGAGCTGACAAGTTTTGTCCTTACCATCAGGGTGCTCCAGGACATGATATTGAGAGTTGTTTCGGTTTGAAGATGGATGTCCAGAGGCTCATTAAAAATGGAATCTTATCTTTTAGAGATTCTGACCCTAATGTGCAGAAGAATCCATTACCACCACATGGTTCGCCCTCTGTCAATATGATTGAAGATTGTTTGGAAAGTGATGGTCAAGAAGTTTCAAATGAAGAGGCTGAAGAAGTTTGTGTCATAGTACCCCACTTTAAGGAAGTGGAACGTATAGAGATTGTTTACAATAGCAAGAAGCCAACTGTTACTCCTTTAGTAATCAATGTGCCTGGACCTGTCCCTTATACCTCTAGTAAGGCTATCCCATACAGGTACAATGCTACTATGTTGGAGGATGGGAAAGAAGTGCCTTTTCCCACTGTACCCTCAATAGTTAATATTGCAGATGTCAGTAGAGTGACCAGAAGCGGTCGAGTCTACCCGAATGTACCACCGAAAGAAAAAGAAGTTTTGTTCGAACCATCAGGCTCAAAAGACCCAACTGTGGGGCAATCTGGTGGGTCTAATTTATCCAACTCAGATGAATGTTTGAAGGTAATCAAAAGAAGTGAATATAAGGTTGCAGATCAGCTCCTGCAAACCCCATCGAAGATTTCTGTGCTACAATTACTGATGAGTTCTGAGGCTCATAGAGAAGCGCTTCAGAAGATTTTGGAAAAAGCCTATGTCGAGCAGGATGTGACCATGGAACAATTTGATAACATCATTGGTAGTATTACTTCAAGTGACAATCTGAGTTTCAATGAAGACGATCTCCCAGAAGAAGGAAGGAAACATAACATGGCTCTACACATTTCTGTGAACTGTGGAAACGACTCTCTGTCTAGTGTGCTGGTTGATACTGGATCATCTCTAAATGTAATGCCTAGAACTACTCTATCTAAGCTGTCGTACCAAGGACCGCCGATAAGGCCAAGTCGCGTTATTGTCAAAGCTTTCGATGGGTCAAGGAAAGCAGTAATCGGTGAGGTTGATTTGCCCATGACTATTGGATTACAGACTTTCATGATCCCGTTTCAGGTCATGGACATTCGTGCCGCCTATAGTTGTTTGCTAGGGAGGCCATGGATACATGAAGCTGGAGCAGTTACTTCTACCCTGCATCAGAAGCTGAAGTATGTTTTCGAGGGGAAAATAGTTACAGTTTGTGGAGAAAGAGCTTTGGTGGTAAGTCACTTATCATCATTCTCATATGTTAAGGCTGAGGAAGAAATTGGCACGCAGTTCCAAGCCTTGTCCATTGTGGATGAGGGTGCCCAGAAGTCTCAAGCATCCATGTCATCGTTCAAAGACGCACAGCGAGTAGTGAACAGTGGTCACCAAACAATGTGGGGAAAGGTGTTGTCTTTGCTAGAGAACAAAAATAAGGAGGGTCTCGGCTTCACCAGCAGTTCTGCTCAACAAGGCACCAAGAATCAAGGGTTTCCGCTGATCAGTGAAGTATTCCGTAGTGGAGGGGTCGTCCATCATCCTCAGATTAATGTTGTGTCAGAGGACGAACTTGAGGGCTACATATCAGACGGTTCTACAAGGTCCTCCATTCCTTACGAAGACTACGAGCCCTATATGGAAGATTCGGGCTACGTGTCGGATGGATTTGACTATACCTTTGGAGTTTATGTCGTCACCGAGGAAGATCCAGATGAGGACATCCTAGACTTTGTGACCCCAGGCGTTGTAGTCAAGAATCGGAGTGCGGTTGAAGCCCCTACTGTCATTCATATATCTAAGTAAAGCATTTGTTTTAAAAAAATTTCGCTCCGCCCAAGGCGAAATTGCATTTGTTAGGGCTTATTTTCAATAATTACTTTTGCTCTGCCCAAGGCAAAGGTGACTTTGTTGGGCGTGTCTTTTGGTTTTGCTATCATCAATAAACTACTTTCATTTACATTTTTGTTTTATATTTATTCACGATGTTGGACAATAATAAGTAGCATCTCGCGTACACACACTTTCCACTTTACAAAAAAAAAAACTTATCGAAAATCACATCACTTGCGCAGATTGCTACATAAATTGCATCCTGGGAATAATGATCCGCTACCTTCTTCGAATTTTGAGTTTTCCGTATATGAAGCAGAGGATGAAGAAGATGATATCCCAGAGGAAATTTCCAGACTGCTTGAGAAGGAAGAGAAAGCTATCCAACCTCATCAAGAGCCGGTGGAAGTAATCAACTTGGGATCAGAAGAAATCCGTAGAGAAGTGAAAATTGGAGCTCTGCTCAAACCCGATGTGAAGAAACAGCTGATTGATCTGCTGGGAGAGTTTGTTGATGTGTTTGCGTGGTCATATCAGGATATGCCTGGTTTGGACACGGCTATAGTTGAACACCGTCTGCCTTTGAAGCCAGAATGCCCGCCGGTAAAATAGAAGCTCAGAAGGACTCGACCTGACATGGCTTTAAAGATTAAGGAAGAGGTACAGAAACAGATTGATACAGGTTTCCTTGTCACTGCCGAGTATCCACTATGGTTAGCTAACATTGTACCTGTTCCGAAGAAGGATGGTAAGGTTCGCATGTGTGTAGACTACAGGGATTTGAATAAAGCCAGTCCGAAAGATGACTTTCCATTACCTCACATTGACATCTTGGTGGACAGTACTGTAAGATATGAGGTTTTCTCCTTCATGGATGGTTTTTCAGGTTACAACCAGATTAGAATGGCTCCCGAGGACAGAGAGAAGACGTCATTCATAATGCCCTGGGGCACCTTTTGTTACAAAGTTATGCCGTTTGGATTAAAGAATGCAGGGGCAACATATCAGAGAGCTATGACTACTTTATTCCATGATATGATGCACAAAGAGATCGAGGTGTATGTGGATGATATGATAGCTAAGTCGAAGACTGAAGATGATCATGTTAAACACCTGGCTAAGCTGTTTGGTCGTTTGAGGGAATACAAGCTTCGTTTGAACCCCAACAAGTGCACATTTGGAATACAATCAAGGAAACTATTGGGTTTTATTGTCAGCCAAAGAGGGATTGAAGTGGACCCTGACAAAGTGAAAGCTATCAGGGAAATGCCAGCTCCCACCACCGAGAACCAAGTCAGAGGATTCTTGGGACGTTTGAACTACATCTCCAGGTTTATATCTAACATGAGCGCTACGTGCAAACCTATATTCAATCTTCTGAGGAAAGAACAAGGGTACGTTTGGACGGAGGACTGTCAAAAGGCTTTTGATAGTATCAAAGAGTATTTGCTTGAACCACCTATCCTGATACCGCCAGTTGAAGGACGACCTTTGATTATGTATTTGACCGTTTTAGAAGATTCAATGGGTTGTGTACTCGGTCAGCGAGACGAAACAGGAAAGCAAGATCATGTCACTTATTATTTGAGCAAGAAATTTACTGATTGTGAAACAAGGTACACTATGTTAGAGAAGACTTGTTGCGCTCTAGCGTGGGCCGCCAGGCGTTTGCGCCAGTATATGTTGAATCACACTACTTGGTTAGTATCAAAGATGGATCCTATCAAGTATATTTTCGAGAAGCCCTCTTTGACTAGGAGAATTGCTAGATGGCAGATGTTGTTGTCTGAATATGATATCGAGTACCATACTCAGAAAGCTGTTAGAGGAAGTGTTTTGGCGGATCATCTGGCTCACCAACCCATTTTGGATCATCAACCCTCAAACGACGACTTTCCCGATGAAGATGTTATGTTCTTAAAGATGAAAGATTGTGAAGAACCCGTACATGGTGAAGGGCCAGAGCCAGGTTCTCAATGGGGTTTAGTTTTTGATGGAGCTGTCAACGCTCATGGAAAAGGGATAGGTGTTGTTATTGTGACTCCTCAAGGGACTCACTTCCCATTTACCTCAAGATTAACATTCCAATGTACTAATAATGAAGCTGAGTACGAGGCATGTATTATGGGTCTCGAAGAAGCAATCGATTTGAGAATTAAGAATTTAGATATGTTTTGTGATTCTGCAGTGGTGATCAATCAAATTACTGGAGAATGGATAACTCGACATGATAATTTGGTCCCATATAGGGATTACGCTAGAAGATTGTTACCATTCTTTGATAGGGTTGAGTTTCATCACATCCCTCGTGATGAGAACAGAATGGCAGACGCGTTAGCAACTTTGGCCTCGATGATTGTGGTAAACATTTGGAACGAGTGTCCTCGGATTGAAGTAAAACGTCTTGATAGACCTGCCTACATCCAGGGCAGGAGGATATTTATTCTACCCAGACGTGAAGGTTGTCTCTGTTCAAAGTGCTGACTTCGCAGGTGATAAGGGATCTGTGGAGATTTTGCTTGAATACCCTTTCGTCTGAGGCGTTTATTTCGTTTCTCCCAATCCGTCAGCATACACATAGCATATAAGTAGACATCATGGCATGTGCATTTCTCGCATTCTTTGTATTTGTTTTATTCTATTGCCTTGGCTATAGTTATCCCTAGGTATCTGGGCGCGTCTTATCCCTCCACGTAGATTCGCCTACCCTAAGCAGAAAAAGCACAATATTTCTATTTCCCCACCGAGTGCGATCCTCGTGGAAGACGGTTGCTTTAGTTAAATCCCATTTGAGTTCATACCTCAATGATCGAGTTTTGCTTGATAGTTTCTCTTTGGCTACTTCCCGAATCGAACTTCGATCCTTGACAATCACACTTTGGACACCTCCAACTTTCGAATATGGATTAAGCATGCATTTATTTTGCACTTTTTCTCCCAAAGAAGAATTTTATGGAGATCATCGTCAAAGATAAGATACTTTCTCCAGCAGTATCACAAGATCTTCCCGGTAATTTATACCTAAACTACAAGCAATCTCTTTATTTGAGCAACTTGTTTTGATCGGGTTTTCTGTCAAAGATGACAAACGGCAGTCTCCTCAAGACAGTTTGTCCATCCCCAGTGAGTTCGCTGCACAAGTCTAAAGGGCATCTCTTCGTAAATCCATCAGAGAAGTTTGCCGAAGACACTACAAGACATCTCTCTTTATTTCAGAAGACATATTTTGCAAATTAACCGACTCACATCTCTCCTGAAGATCCCCAGTGAAGTTTTGCAGTCTACAATCCACAACTACAAGTTTTACATCTACAAGTTACATTTACAAAGTTCTACAAGTTACATAAACAGTTACAGTCTACACTGACAATTACAAACTACAATTACATCCGCAATCTACAATACATCATGGCTCACAGCCAAGAAATCCTACAACGACATCTACAGTCTACAATGACATCTACAGTTTACAATAATATCTACAATCTACAAAATTTATAACCCCTGTGAAGATGCTCTCACGAGTTTTCATCATTTCGGGAAGAGACTGAGACCAGCTCATGGCATCCAGACTATGACGCTCGGGGAAGTTCTACATCAGAGACTGAGACCAGCTCATGGCATCCAGACTATGACGCTCGAGGAAGTTCTACATCAGAGACTGAGACCAGCTCATGGCATCCAGACTATGACGCTCGGGGAAGTTCTACATCAAAGACTGAGACCAGTTCGTGGTTCCCATACACGATGCTCGGGGAAGTTCTACAACTACAACGACACTTACAATGACATTTACATCTACATCTACAAACTACAGTGATTCCACCACCTACAAAACCTTGACATTTCAGGCAGAGACTGAGACCAGCTCATGGTACCCTTATCATGACGCTCGGGGAAGTTATACATTTTACTATTTCAAGTTGAGTTCCAAAAGAAAAAGATATACAAAAAAAAACAAAATAAAACTGAATTATTGATTCGATCAGAGAATTCACCTCGGATATTACCGCCATCTGGATTGCTCCGTGGTGATAATAATTCATCCTTCGGTTACAAGTTTCTCACCTGTTGTTAAAACACCATATCCTTGGTGTACGTGCTACTGTTATACTTCTGGAGATTCCCCATTGGTGGTTGTATCCTATCCCCGTGGAGTCCCCCTTCATTGAGTATGTCACTCATTTTGTTTCTCGCATGCCGTGTCTTGCATTTTATAACATTGCATATCATTTGCATTCGGTGGCTTCTTATGGCCAAAAATTCGTGCAATGTTTGTATTTAAGTCCCTCCTATCTCGTCGAGATGAAGATTTCAATCTCCATATCTCCGAATAGAAGTAACTTAAATAGGGGCATCTGTTGCACCCTAATTTTTGACCTTAAGATCCCACTTCATTGCTATTGAAACCACTATTGTTCTAGTAATATCCCAAAATTTTACCCTTATATTTAGTCGATTCATATCGCATAGCATTCCATTTTGCATCCATTAATCACTAACCAGTCATATGAGTGCGTTTTGTTTTCAAGAAGTACCACAGGGGCATTTTGGCCATTTCACGTGGAGTCCGTTAATTTTTTAGACAAATGAGACATTATTCCTGAGGCATTTATTTACATGCATTGATTATATCAAGGTGTCGGCATATTTCAACTGGTATCGAGAAACTCTTGTCAAAGTATAATTGGACTCAGGGCCGTTTCAGTGTTTTGTTTTGAGATACTTTCCCTCCTAATAAATATGGGAGTTTGGGCTGAAAAGGAAATGGATAGTGTTAAGGTTGTTCAAAGAAGTTATGCGATCAACGGGATTGTAGTTTGAATTTATTCGGATATAATCATGTTGCGGGATATTAGTTATAAAATTGATCAAGGCAAAGGAGAAGTGAGTTTTAAATATTTTGGGACTTTTATCCATAAGTATTCATAAGTTACAACTCAAAGGTGGATTTAAATAATTGGTGAATTATTATTCAGGGATATTTAAATTTACAATTGAGAAAATAAATATGAGTATTGGTTGGATTTTTATTTCATAAATATTAAAGTACAAGTGAATTGAAAGAACACTCTCGAATTTTATTCAAGATGTTCATTTGCTTACAAGAGGATTGTATTTACAATAAGTATCTATTCTAAGAAAATCCTAAGTCCTAAAATTTCTAAATTATCTTCATGATACTCCTATGATATTCTTCACGACTCTCCAATCAGACCTGCGAAATCAAGAGGAAAAGAGAATGTCAGAGCAGCTAGCAATTACAGAGGAACACAAAGATGAGAAAGCATTCATGATGTGACTTAGCACATTAGCAGAAGACAAAAGGAAATGGATTTAAAATACAGCCCTCAGGTTGTTCATCATCGGGCGTAACATTCGAGCGGCTGGGGAAGCCACGGCCGAAGCCGTTACCAACTCCCTACCGAACATCGAAGGTATGCAGCATACAATATTTTTTTTCACTCAGACCCGAAGGTTGTTATCGCTAAGGCACCAAAACCAAATGGTTCAGACCCTAAGGTCACCATCACCGCATAACTTTCCCGGCGGCATGGATCAATTCAAAGCACCTGTTCTGGAAGAAGAAGAAGAAAGTAAGTAAGTGTGGACAGAGGCATTAAAATCACAACAGCTCTTTTCGATTCCACAAATAAATGGTTGAAGAATTAGAGGCCATTCAAGTCACGGACTCCCCACAAAGTGTAAGTTCAGTTCACCAAGCAAAAGGGGCATCCCACACCTGAAACTCATAGAGTCAAATTGCATCAGCAAGAACAAGCCCAATTAACATGAGGCATAACAAAGCGCAGTTCGAAAGAGAAAAGGAACAAAGTTCATATCAGCCTTAACGGATTCAAAATCACTATCAGTCACAATGTTTCCACTCTACACGAGAAAGTCAAACTGGAAAGTCGAAATATAGGACGTGGGCTCAGCTCAAACATCATCGCCCAACAACATACGAAAACAAGGCAAAAGAGCAGGCCCAAATCATCATCACCAATTCAATCAGGGCAACCTGCCAAAACTGCACAGAAGAGTCGAAATTCATATCAGAAAAGACAATCAAAACTCATGGGATCATTCACAACCAAACCGATACTGGCGCAACGTCAGCTCGCAAGGAGCGTTCTGAATCAATGAATGAACGAGGGGTATCGCGGAGTGAACATCAGAAGGGTCACAACACAACTTCCAGCCCCTATCAAGTAAATCACGATGGGATGGAACCGAGTTATATGTCACCTGGAAATCACATAAGAAATATCAGAAAAGGATAAGTCAGTTTATCATAAGCAGCTCCCACTGAAACAAACCAAATATCCAGTTGATTAAAGGGAAACCATCTCTGAAAAACATGTTGAAGCAAATCCGTTGGGGACAAAATAAATCAAAGCAAATCTCGTGTGTCATCAACAAGTCCACATCTGCAAAATCCAAAAGAAAAATAAATCAAATCAAGGAAAGGTCAATCAAGCAATCCCAAAAAGGGAAGAAATCCCATTCAAATCCCCTCAGCATCAAGTGAATATTCCTCAAATCAAATCACAATTTGATTTTCGTCAGCAACATTAAACACAATCATACGAGAATGGAAACATTTCAAATCCTGACCAAACAAGAATGGAAGGTCTTAACGCAAGCAATCAAGGGTTCAATCAGATTCTTTAAAGACCCAAAGCCCAAAATCATCTATAAAAAGGGGGGATTTGGATCGCAGAAGGGGATCTGGCGGAGAAATTCGAAACTCAGAAAAAGAAAACTAAACAAAACCCTAAGTAAGTCTAAGCGAGAAGAGAAGGAGAACTTATCTGTTCAACCGTCAAAGCAATCAATCGTCGATCTTCCACGCCACGAAAGCCCAGTGTTGAACCCGGCGAAACCCATCGAGCGGTAAGGATTGGTTTGATTTTGTTAATCGTGTTTGATTGTTCTGTTTATGTTTCAGCCAGAACGAAGAAAAGAAGGAAAGGATAGACGAAGCAGATGAGAGAGGGGTGGATCAGTGAGAGAGACCGAGCGAACGAGATTGGCTCCGCTAGGGTTTTTCGCCGTCTGCATTTGTTTTCTGCGTGCTTCTGTGTGTTTCATTTGTGTTGTAACCTAATATATTACATGTCTGCACGACCACGGTAGTATCGTGGTCCCTCACTGTTATCACCACATGATTCACTTTTTTTCTGATCACACGGACCACATCGCCTGCCCATGGTAAATCGACGCGTCACATAACACTAGATCTGCATCTTAATTCTAATTAACGTTTAACTATTTTCTTTTAAAATTATAATCTGTTTTTTATATTAAATTAACCTAATCTTTTAAATAATAAATAATAATATCTTTTATAATAACTTATTTTAATCCAGATTTTTCTAATTAATTATTAATACACCCCTTAATGAGTCATTTGTTTAATAAACCAACTTAATCACCTTTTTTTTTATAAAAAAAATAAAACTACTTTTTCTTAATAAAATTAATATTTTTTTAATCAACTTATTAGATTTTTATAATATGGTTAATCACCCAAAACTCAATGGTCATTTGTCTATTATTAGTAAAACCAATCTAGTTTTTTTTTTAGAATAATAAGAACAACCATTTTATATAATCAACGATTAACTCCTAAAACAATCTTGGCTTTTACAAATAACCTCCTTTTTGAGATAAAAATTTAAAACCATCTAACTTATAATCAATTTTGCCTAAAAAAAAAAATAATGAACCAACATCGCCGCTTAAAATCAACCGATTAAAATAAATCAACTCCTCCCAACTCAATCCAATCGTGCACGCTTACACTCCACGCACATATTCACATTCACACACTTAGCGCTTTCATGCGTATGTATGGCTTTACTATCCGCAATTTACTTTCCGCAATTTAACATTACCGCCATTTATATTTTCGCATTTATTTTATCGCATCGCATTCCGTCCAAAGGAAAAACCTACACATTATTCAACGTTGTGTGTAGTGCATATCATTTGCATCATAATCCCCTATGATCCTTGATCCCATTCAAGTCGATCTCTAAGATAGATCCTACCCCATAGGAAGGACCTTTGTCTTTTACAACATAGGAAAACAAAACGATACAAACAATATTCAAACATTCAACAATCAATTCAAATAATATAGAGAAAAGATGTCAAATCATCTTAAGTGAGATAGAATCTCCACCCCACAACAATACAATCAAGCCGTAGGAACTTTGCCTTAAGAGAGATAAAGGTGTACCTCGTTGATCCTTATCCGAGTACATAAGTCCTTTTCTTAAGACGATGCAAAGACTATTTTCCTACAACCTGTGGTGGTTACATATCCCTTACAATGAAGACTCGTCTCTTCTCCTAAACCTAATCAATCAACTACCTTAAACCCGTAGGAACTTTGACCACAGTCAAAGAACTCCTCTAACCCTTTAGGGGAACTACAAGTACTCTGATTCCACTCCTGTAAGGATATGTAGGCATAAGATACGATATCTTATCGAGTATACTTAGAAATAAACCACTAGGGTCCTTTAACCTTAAGCAGATGAACACTTAGCAATAAACAACATAAAAACAAGAGGTTCCTGTAGAGTACTGCAGAAACTTAGGATGCTAGTACCTTCCCTAAGTTTAACCAACCCCCGAACCTATAACTCTCTAAACCTTGCATTTGCATTGCATTGTGGGTATTTCGATCTTTATCCCTTCCTTTGGACAAATCAAAGTTCGGTTGCAAAATGAATTAAAGATTCAAACTAATCAATAGTTTGGTATCCAAATTTCACCGCGACACTTTCCAGCGGGTCTATTTTAAGCAAAGTATCTTTTGACTGCATCCGCGTTCACAGGGGACGTAAAATCTTCGCCATCCATAGTTGAAAGTAGCAAGGCTCCTCCAGAGAAGACCTTCCTTACAACATACGGACCTTCATAATTGGGAGTCCATTTGCCCCTATGATCGTTCTGTGGTGGGAGAGTTCGCTTCAACACTAGATCGCCTGTCTGAAAGCTTCGAGGACGCATCTTCTTATCGTAGGATTTCTTCATCCTACTCTGGTACAGACGACCGTACTCAAGAGACGCCAACCTCTTCTCATCCATCAAACTGAGTTGATTCAACATGTTCTTCACCCATTCTGCTTCATCCAACTTGACGTCAGCCAGAACTCTCAAAGATGGGATCTCGACCTCCAATGGCAGAACAACCTTCATGCCATATACCAATGAGAAAGGAGTTGCCCCAGTTGAAGTACGCACCGAGGTGCAATATCCATGCAAAGCAAAAGGCAACATCTCGTGCCAATCCTTATAATTCACAACCATCTTCTGTACTATCTTCTTAATGTTCTTGTTAGCTGCTTCCACAGCGCCATTCATTTTCAGACGATAGGGAGAAGAATTGTGATGCTCGATTTTGAAATTCTGGAACAGTTCCTTCATCATCTTGTTATTCAGATTAGAACCATTATCAGTAATGATCCTCTCGGGTATTCCATATCGACAGATAATGTCCCTTTTGATAAACCGGGCTATGACTTGTTTCGTGACATTGGTGTAAGAAGCTACTTCGAACCATTTGGTGAAATAGTCAATGGCTACTAAGATGAAGCGATGTCCGTTAGATGCAGTTGGCTCGATCTTTCCAATCATATCGATGCCCCACATGGAGAAAGGCCATGGGGATGACATGACATTCAAAGGACAAGGCGGCACATGAATCTTGTTGGCATAAATCTGGCATTTATGGCACTTCTTGGCGTACTTGAAGCAATCCGACTCCATAGTTAACCAATAATAGCCTGCTCTCAATAGCTTTCGAGACATGGCATGCCCACCTGCATGTGTTCCAAAGGCACCTTCGTGGACCTCTTCCATAAGCAAACCTGCTTCTTTTTCGTCCACACATCTTAGCAGCACCAAGTCAAAGTTTCTCCGATAGAGTACACTGTCTGGATTCAGATAGAAGTTACCAGATAATCTTCTCAAGGTCTTCTTATCCCGGGCCGACACCCCAGGCGGATATTCTTGGTTCTTGATAAAGTTCTGGATGTCATGAAACCACGGTTTACCATCAGAAGCTTCTTCTATTGCGAAAACAAAAGCCGGCCTGTCGAGGCGTGAGATGACAATTCTCGGTGCATCATTCCAGAAGTTTACTTTATACATCGAGGACAATGTAGCCAAGGCATCATCCATCTGATTTTCTGCCCTCGGTACATGGTGAAACTTTACTCGGTCAAAGAAAGGTAGCAACCTTCTGGCGTAATTCATGTAAGGGATCAGATTAGGCTGGCGGGTCTCCCACTCTCCCTTGATCTGGTTTATCACCAAAGCTGAATCTCCATAGATATCAAGGTTCTTGATCCTCAAGTCGATTTCTTCTTCGATACCCATGATACACACTTCATATTCAGCCTCATTGTTGGTGCATGGGAATGTTAGTCTTGCAGTGAATGGTATATGGGAGCCATGGGGAGTCGTAATGATTGTCCCAATCCCGCTACCGTAGGAGTTAACAGCACCGTCAAAGATTAATTTCCACTGGGAACCCAACTCTGGACCTTCGTCTGGCAACGGCTCATCACAATCCTTCATCTTTAAATACATAATGTCCTCATCAGGAAAATCAAACTTCATTGGCTGGTAGTCATCGACTGGTTGCTCTGCGAGATATTCTGACAGGACACTTCCTTTAATAGCTTTCTGAGGCACGTACTGGATGTCGTATTCTGTCAGAACCATCTGCCATCTAGCAATCCTTCCTGATAGTGCTTTCTTTTCGAATACATACTTAATAGGATCCATCTTTGAAATTAACATGGTTGTGTGGTTTAGCATATACTGTCTTAGGCGTTTGGCGGCCCAAGCGAGTGCGCAACAAGTTTTCTCCAACATTGAGTATCTGGATTTATAGTCTGTGAACTTCTTACTCAAGTAGTAAATTGTATGCTCTTTTCTCCCAGTCTCGTCGTGCTGACCGAGAACACAACCCATGGAATTCTTAAGAACTGTTAAGTACATTATCAACGGTCTTCCAGCCACCGGAGGTATCAGTATTGGAGGTTCTTGTAGATACTCTTTTATCTTCTCAAACGCTCTCTGGCAATTCTCATTCCTGATAATCGCCTGATCCTTTTTCAATAGCTTAAACAATGGCTCACAAGTGGCTGTGAGGTGAGATATGAACCTTACAATGTAGTTTAATCTACCTAAGAAACCATGAACCTCCTTCTCGGTCTTTGGCGCTGGCATTTCTTGAATTGCCTTGATCTTCACAGGATCGACCTCAATACCTTTCTCACTGACAACGAACCCCAACAGCTTTCCTGACCGTACGCCGAAAGTACACTTATTCGGGTTCAACCTCAATTTGAACTTTCTCAACCTCTCAAACAACTTTAGAAGATTCACCAGGTGCTCCTCCTCCGTTTGGGATTTCGCAATCATATCATCGACATAGACCTCAATCTCATGATGAATCATATCGTGAAATAGAGTGACCATTGCTCGCTGATAAGTCGCCCATGCGTTCTTCAACCCAAAAGGCATTACTTTATAACAAAACGTCCCCCAAGGTGTGATAAAAGTCATCTTCTCCATGTCCTCCGGTGCCATCTTGATTTGGTTATATCCGGAGAAACCGTCCATGAAGGAAAACACTGAGTATTGTGTGGTGTTATCAACGAGAACGTCAATATGGGGGAGCGGGAAATCATCTTTTGGGCTCGCTCTATTCAGGTCCCTATAGTCAACACACATCCTGACTTTGCCGTCCTTCTTAGTCACGGGCACGATGTTAGCGACCCAAGGAGGGTAGTTGGTCACAGCAAGAAATCCAGCATCTAGTTGCTTCTGGACTTCTTCCTTGATCTTCACTTCCATATCTAGCCTGGTTCTTCTCAATTTTTGTTTGACAGAAGGACACTCTTCAAGCAAAGGCAGGCGATGAACTACAATATCTGTGTCGAGTCCGGGCATATCTTCGTATGACCAAGCAAAGACATCCTTATACTCTTGGAGTAACTCAATCAATCTTTGCTTGATATCATTCTGCAGCGCAACCCCTACTCTGACCTCCTTTTTATCCTCTTCTGTTCCCAGGTTGACGACTTCAACTTCCTCCTGATGAGGCAGGATGACCTTCTCCTCTTGTTTTAACAATCTGGCAAGCTCTTTGGGCAGGTCTTCATTTTCGTCAATCTCTCCTTTTGCTTGAAAGATCGGATTGTCAAAGTCACACCGAGTCATAGACGATTCTGAATCGGTGGTATCTGAAATGTGCAACCTGCAATGATGATGATTTTATGTTTAAATGATATGCAAATAAACAAACACAAACCACATTGCCATTTTATTGTTGGAAATAAAAATAAGAAAAACAAGGATCACAAAGTCTTGAATGAAAAGACGCTTTTTGATTGATAATGATAAAAGGGTTGTTCACACACATAAAAGATAAGGCCCAACAAATAAAGACCATTATGCCCCGGGTAGAGCACATGGCAATACATTAATCAAAACAAAACAATTACTCTTCATAAGTCATAGTCATAACTTCTTCCATGGTCCAATTCTTCAAGCCTTGGTGGGGGACGCATGGCTGGATCCATGCATCCATGTCACAGTCACTATCTCCTTCCTCGTCAGATACGGCATTGATCTCCTTGAACACCCCCCACCACTGGTGAATTGAATAGGTCCTTTGAGCGAGGAGCGCTTGAAGAAGACGCGTATGGGCTGTACCCTAATCCGAACTTATCTTGTTTGTTGGGGACGTTTATCACCTCCCCCATCCTTTCGCTGATCCAGATTTCACCACAGCTTGGGCTTCCTTGTAGGATGACATAGCAACTTCTGGCGCCTTGGCTTCAACTGTTGCTTTCTCTTTGATTTGGACGGTCTCAAAGGCTTGGCACAGGGTTTCGTGAATTTCACCATCGACCTCCACATACTTGAATGAGGACAGATGGCTTACCATGATGTCTTCCTCTCCACAAACAGTCACAATGTTATCACCCACCATATACTTCAGCTTTTGGTGTAGGGTTGACGTTACCGCTCCTGCTGAGTGTATCCAAGGCCGACCCAAGAGACAGCTATATGCCGGCTGGATATCCATTATATAGAAAACCGCATCAAAAGCCTCAGGATCGACTTGAATTGGCAAGGTTAGCTCTCCAAACACGAACCTCCTTGTCCCATCAAAAGCTCTGACCACCATATCGCTTGGCGTACATATTATCCCTCGAGTGTCTAGCTTCATGAGGACTTTCTTAGGTAGCACATTTAATGACGACCTAGTGTCTACCAATACATGAGACAAAGCGACACCTCTACATTCCATAGAGATATGCAGAGGCAAGTTATGATTCCTTCCTTTCGGTGTCAAATCACGGTCAGTGAATCCCAAACCATTCCCTGCATTGACATGGGCCACTACTCCTTCCAACTGATTGACGGATATTTCTTGTGGAACATAAGCATTATCCAAGACTCTGAGCAAGGCGTTCCTATGAGCCTCGGAACATAACAACAACGACAAGATAGAAATTTTTAAAGGCGTCTGTTGTAGATGATCCACGATCTTATAGTCTCTCTTTCTTATTAGGCGCATGAACTCTTCTACGTCTTTCAGCACGACTTCTTTTTCTCTAGCTTGAGAGCTTTCCTCCGCTACTACCTTCCTTTTACCTTTATCAGCTCTTTCTACACTTACTTCGGGAGGTGCAAATATCCTCCCACTCCGAGTCATTCCCCCGGTTCCCACCAAGTTGTCAACTGAGTCTAATGGCAAGCTTTTTAATTCCTGCTTCTGTCCATTGCAGTAGACTTCCGCTCTATAGTTCCAAGGGATCGCCTTGGAGTTTTCATAAGGTATAGTTCCTGCCTTTGTAAAGATGATGGTAGGTCGCGCTGGCGGCGCAGAAATAGTGATTGTTTTGTAAGGGATAGAGATGGTGGCCACCTCATCCTCTTTCTTACTGACTATCTTCTCATTCTTTTTCTCACAGATCTTGTCAAACTGCAGAACACCTTCGTTTATCATACACTGTATATAACTCTTCAAACTCTCACACCCTTCAGGATGGGCGGCACAATTTTCACAATCCTTTTCACACCCGGGAAACACCCCACCTTCTAACAACTTGCATTTTACAAAACTTAAAGGAGTCTTCAATTCTTCAACATCATATACCAGATCTAAATCCTCCCCTTCAACAACAACATTTACTCTACCTGCTCCATGATTTGGCATAAGGTTCTGATCAACATTCGGCGCATCATGGTTGAAATTAATGGCTCGACTATCAACAAGGTCTTGTACCTTGTTCTTGAAGGCTTTGCAATTATCAATATGATGGCCGGGAGCGCCAGAGTGGAAGTCACACCTAGCGTTAGCGTCATACCCGGGTGGTGGTGAGCCATTTAGAGGGGCCATCGTCCTTTTCTGGACCAACTGAAGTTGCAATAAGTGTTGTAGTAGCTGAGAGTAAGGCATTGGTGGTGCGTCAAAGTGCCTATCTACCATCCTTCTTCGGTCTTGATACGGTCTTGGCGCGTAATTCTGTTGTTGTGGTTGTTGTCGTTGTTGTTGTTGCTGTTGACGTGGTTGTTGCTGAGGCTGTACTGTCGGGATGGCAATACTAGCTACTTGTGGTTGTTGTTGATAGTATGGTCGTGGGCGATACTGATTCTGATTCTGGTTCCAATTTTGATTCTTAAAACCTGATATCGCGTTTGTCTCATTCTCCTTTCTTTTAATACCGAAGTTCTTTTTCCACCTCCAGATGAGGTCCCTTCTCCTGCTTGTATTTTACCCAATTTAATCCCATTTTCTACTCTCTCGCCTGTGATGATCAGATCTGAGAAACTTCCAGACATGTTGCTTATCAATTTCTCACAATACACACCAGGTAGTGTAGCTACAAACAAGTCGATGAGTTCTCTCTCCACCATTGGAGGTTGAACCCTCGCAGCCAACTCGCGCCACCTCTGGGCGTACTCCTTGAATCCTTCATTGTTCCTTTGCGATAGGTTTTGTAACTGTACACGATTCGGTGCTAGGTCACTGTTATACTGGTAGTGTTTGACAAAAGCTTCTGCCAAATCCTTCCAACTTATGATATGGACCGTCTCCAATCCCATATACCATTCTAAAGATGGACCTGACAAGCTATCTTGAAAGAAGTGCATCAGCAACTTCTCATCATCGGAGTATGCAGACATCCTTCGGAAATAGGAGCGAAGATGCACCCTTGGACATCTTGTTCCTTTGTATTTATCGAAATCTGGCACTTTGAACTTTGGAGGAATCCTAAGTCTCGGAATCAATCCCAGATTGGACATGTCAAGACCCATAGTATTCTGGCCTTCAAGAATGGTCCTCATCTTTTCTTCGATTGCATCGAACCTTCTATTAGCGTCATATCGTAATCCTGCCCCAAGGTCTCCTATGGAGAAGACGTCATCTTTCTCATCTTGGTCCCACTGAGGACCATTGTTAACAGGCACGGTGCCCGCCGCAACTGGGATGGGAATTCCATCTTGGTTTTCTCCACCCGGAAGATTGACTACAGTTGGACCACCATTGGCCTGCGAAGTGCTACCATTAGCCGAAGGAGGAACAGCAGTAGTTCCTCCATGCAGAACACCACTGCCATCCACTCGAGCTATCAATGGTTGAACCAGATTTCTCAATTATTCCTGCCCATTGGCTACCCCTTGCATTGTTTCCATGAATTGCATCATCTTTTCCCTAAACTCCTGCAGCTCTTGTTGTACTTGATCCATGACTCTTCGTTGGTTCCCTCTTGTGTTGTATGAACTTTGAGAAGTCAGCTTGCTCTTTCTCTTTCTTTCCTTTTGAAATGGCAAGCCGTGTGAGGTCGGGTTTCAGGGAATGCAAAAATGATGCGTGGGTATATGCAATGCTCGAATGATGTTCAAGGGACTTTCAAGATTTATGATTATCAATGGTATTATGGAACTATAAATGAATAGTAAAGAATGCACAATTTAAGCCAAAAAACAACCTTTCATTAATTTTGAGGGAAGATTCAATACAACTGATTGTTCAATAAGCTGCAAAATAAAAACTCATGTTACAAAAAAGTACTGAATGAACTAAAACCCTTTCTTTCGGAGACGTTCTTCAAGCTTTTTTGTCTCGGACATGAATCTTCTAACCATTTGGTCGCAGAGCCGGATAAAGTGATGGATGGAAGGAGGAATATCATTTCCTTCCAAGTCTTGAATTGCGCTTTCCAACCTCCATGGGATATCACGGATCATAAGGTTGCAATGCTCCACTAGATTGTTATACCTAGCGCGACACATGTCTAGGGTCGGCTGGTAATAACAAAGAGAATCTTCATACGTATCTAAAAGTTCGTTGAGCTGAGCTTACTTCTTCAACCATAGTGAACTATTCCTCTGCAGGGCCTCGAAACGGTCCTTCCACAAGGTGGCTGCTTCCTGAGCGGTCTTCAATTCTGAGCATTTGTTGTGCCATACATCAGAGGTGACATATGAAGCTCTCAATGCTCCTTCTTTGATTTGTCGCTCGCTTTCGGCTAGAATTAAGGCACCCCTCAACTCCTTTTCGAGGACATCAATATCGGCCTCAAGTTCCTCCCTTGTCTTCTTCTTTTCAGAAGAGGCTAACTCGAAGAATCTCCATGCTTTATCACAAGAGGCCTTGGTTTCCTTTAGGCGTTGCCGGAGGGCTTTTACCGATGCATCAGCTCCTTCATAACCTTCTTGATACCTGACCCTCAGATCTGCTTCTAGCTTCAGCTTCTTGCTACTCTCAGCCGCTTGGTCTTGTTCGAACTCCACTTTCCTCTTATATTGGCCCTTCTCCACTCTTGCTTGGTGAACCTCAGCCTAAAGGTTTTGATTTTCCTTTGTCAACCTTTCTATCAATAGCTTTAGTTTATCATACTCCTCCATGGATACATGAGTGGGAGCAAGAGGTTCTTCTCGCATGGATGGTTCGGAGGGAAATGGAAGCAACCTTTCGGCCACTCTAGCTTGCAACCATCGGTTGTAGGGCTCCTTAGCCACACAATTCTTCGCCTTTAACTCTTTCCTCCCCTTCGTATGAACCTTGGCCCACGCTTTAACAATATTCCTGACAAACGCAGGATCGTCTGTTGTGGCTAGCAAAAAGAAACTCTGAACCTTCTCTGCTTCGGGCTCATCTTCCATGGCATAGCCCAACTGACGCAACGCCATGACGGGGTTGTAGTTGATGCAACCAGCCCTACTGATTAGAGGTACATTACCGAAATTCCCACAACTAAAGATGATCTCCACGTCGTAATACTCATGAGAGTACCAAGCAATATCACTGGCCTCTAGAGACATAATGCGTTGAGACCATTTCAGTTTCTTCTTGTTTTCCATAAACGACCCTTTCTTCGGCAGGTGGGAAGCATACCATTTGAACAGTAGATGAGAACAGCATTGGACCATTCATGTCTTCTTTTCACTTCTCCAATGAATGGAGTGGTAAACATCAGCGAGGAGGGTAGGGATAGGATTTTTTTTGCATGAAGAGAATGATAGCAGTGATGTCTATGAAATTGTCCACATTTGGAAAGAGGACAATCCCATAAATCATTAGAGCAACGACAATACCAAAACTTTCCCAATCCCCATTGGTCTTGTACTGATCGGCTTTATCTAGCAAAAACCTCAAAGGAAATCCTTGAGTACCTCCCTTATTGGTTAGACCATCTTTAACCTCTTCCTCGGTCATACGGAGAGCGAGAGCAATGACAGAAGACTTTGGCTCTTCTTCTAGGCCGGTATAAATAGGTTGATCCTTGATCTTGATATTCAAAAGGTGAGAATATTCTTCAAGAGTAGGAGCCAACTGATAATCTTGAAAGGTGAAGCATCTGAGAGGCGCATCATAAAATTGAACCATAGCGAACAAAGCCCATGTATCGACCCCAGAATGGAGAAGGTCAAGCAATTTCCCATATTTCCCCTTGAAAGTTGATTTTGATAGCTTTTGGCACATCAATCAAAAGATCTTGGATTGGTCCCAACTTCGGTTCTCTGAACTTTAAGGAATTTGTACTTCTTTTCCTTTGATCATTCATCTTGTTCTTTAATACCTATGATAATCACAGTCTCTTAAGTCCCTTGATATGCAACAATGCTATGAAATGCAATGCTTTATGGATGCATATGATAATGGAAACACATGGATCAAAGTCACAGATCCTGCAGGGTATTGTAACAAAATATCTCTCACCACGGGTGGGCAATCTATTGGTTTATGAGAGGGCATCCCAAAAGGCTTTTAAACAAAGTCCCATGCACTAACCCTCAAAAGCTTTCCATCATAACGACTACTCGTGAGACGGTAATCCTTTCAAAAGGATGAACACAGAGTTATGTTTTAGTGACCTTTTGGAATAAGGTTCTACAAGAGGTCCTCAGAATCACGGAATCCCACGTCGGAAATAAAACGCCGTTACGACTACACGTAGGACATAATCTTTCCAACGGGGTCTCATCTGAGCAGTGGAATTCGATCCAACTCAACGAGTCCTACGTCTTGCAAATCAGAAAGAAACCACCTCCTAATCTTAGCGTATACTCGAAAGCTCGGGTAGAAAGCTTTATCCTCACAAACCATCCCAATAAACCCAACAGGTTAGAAAGAAACACAATAATAAAATAAAATAAAACATAAAAGCAAATAAAACACAAATGCAACAAACAAACTAGGTTTGGCTTGCTAGGAGTCCCCAGCAGAGTCGCCAGCTGTCGCTACTCGAAAAATACGTGCAACGACGGGGAAGGCGAAAAGGAAAAGAACAGAAGAGTCGCCACCGAACTTTATTTATCCCATGAGGGGAAAGGAAAATATCGAGAAAACCTTAAGAAAAGAACGGATAAGATGGTCTCGCAACCAAGAATGGGTTCAGAAGTCGGTTATGCGAAGGGAAGGTATTAGCACCCCTCGCATCCATCGTACTCGATGCGAACCATTTGTTTGTCGACGTGTGAATTTATTTGCTTAAATGTTATGCTATAAAAGTGTTTCCCAAAGGGTAAAGAAAGTGGGTTTAGAAACTAAGAAAGGAGGTAACTGGGGGAAGAAGGGAAAGAACGACTCGGTAGGACTTCGCGGTCCCAGGCCTACGTATTCTCAACGGATATGAGAAAGTCAGAGTCGACGTAGTTCGGGAAACTACTGATACGAGGGATTGTGCTCGCCAAGAATTGTGGCCCTTGTGCCTACGTATCTTTACTTGAAGAAGTAAAGAATCAGAGCAGCCGTAGTTCGGCCTACGATTTATTGATGTTTTTATGGATGATGCTATCGTACGCATTCTAGCAGTTAGGTGTATTGCTGCTCGCTCGTTGGAGACTTAGGCATTACCTGTTTGCGGTAGAACGGACGTATTATATCCTTTTCGAAGATAAGTTTTCGCCATGCGAGGCAAGATGTCACATTTGATTTGTTGAATTGTTTTTTAGGGGCGAGATAGGTCCTCGGATAGTAACCCCTACAGGTAGTACCCAATTCTTTATCTCAAAGTTTTTGTTATGAAAGGGTGTGGCGAACATAGCGTCTTCATATTGAAAGACGAGTATCAAAACCACACACACTACAGTGAGTATCTCGACACTCGGAGAGGAAGAAGTCTACACTTAATCCTCTCTCTTAGTTCTTTAGTTCAATACAAAGAGAACTTCATTCTATTATGTTTTGGTTTGAATGGTAAGTGCTTTGTGACAGAGAACCCTACGGTAAACGTCAGCACTCGGGCTAGGAGAAGGCATACGCCTAACCACTCCACGACCATTCAAGTTTTGTTCTGAAAGAGTTTAAAAATGCGCTCGGTACGGGACCGAGGTTTTTAGGTGACAAAGGTTGCGGAAAGAAGTTGTAGAGGGAGATAGGTGGTGGATAAAGTCACGTCTTTGTATTGAAAGACGAGTATCGAGACCACCCACACTACAGTGAATATCCCAACACTCAGAGAGGAAGAAGTCTACACTCAATCCTCTCTCTTTAGTTCAATACAAAGAGAATCGATTTATTTATTGTAGGTGTTTTGAAAATGCACTCGGTACGGGGCCGAGGTTTTTTAGGAGAAAACGGTGTGGATGAAAACATCTTCGTATTGAAAGACGAGTGTCAAAACCACCCACACTACAGTGAGCATCTCGACACTCGGAGAGGAAGAAGTCTACACTCAATCCCCTCTCTTTAGTTCAATACAAAGTGAACTTTATCCTTTTGTTAAATATGGTGAGTTGGTTTAACAATCGTTTGAGAAAATCCGCTTGACATTGGGTCAAGGATTTAATTGCTTAAAAAGGTTTGAGATGAAGCGAGCAAGGTCGATGGCGACGTACGAGGCAATCGGCTTACAAGGTCAAAAATGGCTCGATGAGAATCGAGAGTTTGTTTTCTTGAAAATAGTTTTTAGAACCAAAGGTAAAAAAAATGACCAACAATAAACATGCATAAAAACCATACCAACACGACGGGTTAATCGGCTTAAAAAAACAAAACAAAACACACAAAAAATGGCGAACTCCTTGAGAAAATTTTTTTGAGGTAAAAAGTCGGAAAAAAAAACATGAAAACAGGGGTCTGACACGGGTGGCCGTGTCGTGTGACACGGCCCGTGTCACAGTTCCAGAGAAATCAAGTTTTTTGAGGCAAACAGCAACGTGACACGGCCGCCCGTGTTGCATGACACGGCCGCCCGTGTTGCATGACACGGCCGGTGTCACAAGGTCTGGGGGAAAAATACGTTAAAACCTCAAACAAAGATGTGACACGGCCGCCCGTGTTGCATGACACGGCCCGTGTCACAAGGTTTGGGCCAAAAACACGTTAAAACCTCAAACAGAGGTGCAACACGGGTGGCCGTGTTGCATGACACGGCCCGTGTCAGGGGACTCAGGTAAAATATGCCATGAAAACTCAAGCAGAGATGTGACACGGGTGGCCGTGTCGTGTGACACGGCCCGTGTCAGGCTACCAGGGTGAAAAACCAAACTTTTCTCTTGTTTTTTGCTTCTTTTGTGGTTCTTAAAAATGGTTTCTTGGTCCCTTTGGAATCTTACATGTTATACTCAATACAACAACACTCAAACCAAGAGAACAAATGATAAATGCACAATATAAAAGAAGGGAAGAGTTTGAAGAAATGGATACCCAAGAGTTGTTACCCTCCTTGCAAAGCCTCCACTGATTTTGGCTAGGTGTTCACTTCTCTTCACTCTATGCTTTGATGACTCTCCTCAATGGCTCCCTTGTGTTTCTCTTTTACTCTCTTCACTTTTTGCTGGTTTTTTGTTCTCTCTATTTTTCTGGTTTTTCTCTCTTACTCTTTGCTCTCAATATCTCTATCTCAATCTGTTGTGAATGATAGTGAATGATCCTTTTGTGCAGCCTCCAAGCCTCCTTATCTCACCTTTTCTGCTGTACCAAAACCACAGCTCTTGCACACTTCTCCATTTTCAGAATTTCCATTCTTGGCAATATCTTTTACCACCTTTTGGTGCAGCCCCACTTTCCTTCCATTTCTAGTATGTTTTTTGTTGTATTTTCTTCTGCAACACTCTACCTCTCTATTCACCCTTATACCCATTGGTTGGTTGATTTGTTTGGACATACCCATGTAGTCAATACACTACCTTTTGGACATCATTTTCAAATTCTGATTTTTAATGTGTAGATGTATCAACATAAGCTTATAGCCTTGGTTTTGTGACATAAAATGATTTTGTAATATGATACACATTGCCACTTCTTGCATGGGGCTGTTTTGGACCATATTCAAATTGCCCATGAATGTATGCATAGCCTTGATCTTGAGATATTCCAACATTGAATTAGCTCTTAAATATTTTCCTTGCATGTTTGTAAGCACAAAGAGGACCATGTGGACTTGATGATGCATGGGGATACCATGGCATGAAGTTATTTTTAGAAACTTGAATTAAGACTAGAAATAGCTTAATTTCCTAAGCATTACCAATAGTTTGGATTTTTAACAAATGTGACATTCTTGCAAATGTCATGAAATTTTTCTTTGTAATATTCTTGAATCTAGCCTCAAATTCATGAACCTTGAATTTGGAATGATGGGCCTCCCTTATGTCATTGAATTTGAAAGAAATGAAGAAATGAGTCAAGCCTTGAAAGAGGGCAAATTTTGGGGTGCAACACTTGCACGATAAGAGATGAGTTTGCCTGATGCTTTCATGCCGCCCGACACGAATTCAATTGTCCTTGACTCAATCATGTCTTGAACCTTATGCTTAAAAGCTCTGCAGTTCAATATATCGTGCCCTGGTGCTCCAGAGTGAACTCGCATCGGGCGTTCACGTCCTAGTCAGGTGGTGGTTGTCCAATCATTGGAGCCAACGTTCGAAGTTTAACCAACTGTAGTTGGAGCAGGAGTTGCAACAATTGGTCATAATCCATCGGGATTGGATCGAGGGTTCTTTCAGATAGTCTCCCCTTTTGGCCCTGCCCTCTGGGGTTGTCCTGCGGAACCGGACGTGGCCGTTGACGGGAAGCGTTCTGAGCTTCAGGCTGAGTAGAGGGTCTTTTAGGCCTGTCATACCTTGCGGGTTCGTCAGATACCCGTGGAGCAAGTGTGCCGGCTGCAGCCTCGGGCTTTTGCTCGCATTCCCTTCTAAGTATGTTCTTTAGCACTTCCGCCATCAGGCCCACCTGATTCTTCAGTTGGTCATTCTCCTCTTTAAGCGCCTGCTGGTCCCTCATAACCTGCCTCAGCTAGCCTCGGACCTCTCTCAGCTCTGCTCGTACCCGTTCCATTGCTCGGATCAACCTGAGACAAACCTGAAACAACCTGTATCAACAGGGGGTTAGAAAACTGGCAAGGTACCTGTTATGCAAATGATTCATGCAAATGCAAATGTGTGTCTGTGCCTTGGGGGAGATTCCCTCCTGATCCTAGTTTCCGAGACAAATAAAGTCTAACATCCATTCATGGAACAAAAATCCTCATATATTCATCTGAAAAGCCCGCTTGGGTAGCGTACAACTGTAATCACATACAACTGAAGCAACAAGGCATGACCCTAACCAACAGACCTGGAGGTAATCAGCATATCAATGCATAAAATGTACAAAGAGAATACAAAAAGATCAGGTGCGGCCACGGGCACAGGAATCTTCTATCAACTTCTTTGTAGCGGGATGATCTAACTGAGTAAGCAAACCCTGGGCCAGCAGGTCCCTCTGCCTAATGATATCTGGGAGGTTCTCGGCAACGCTCCTAGAAACCGCTTCTTCAGAACGGTTCTTGACTCTACTCCTCTTAGCATCAGCCTGGAGTTAACAATCCATCAGGTTCGCCTTGGCTTCAACCAATCTATACTGGGCGTCTCGTCGCAGTGAGGCTTCCGCCTCTATCTTCTTGTCTTTCACCATAATCTGAGCTTCTAGCTCGGCTACTTGTTGCTTCAGTTTTTCTTCCCGCTCTTTGTATTTGGCTAGGGTGCTGCTCCAGACCCTCTCGTATTGGGTCAACTTCTGGTACACTCTGTCCAGATCTTGTTTCTTGGTTGTTAACACGCCATGTACTGACTTCAGGTCCACCCCCAGACGTTCACTAGCATCAGTTTCTTTGGCCAGGTTGGAGCCTAGATGGTTGATCATCTTAGTATGCTTCTTGCAGTTATAAACGGCTTCACTCTTCTCACTCCGGAGCTGAGCGATCTCTTTCTCCAACTCTTCGTTGGCTTTTCGGAGCTCTTCCTTCTCTTGGAGTACCTGGTTGAATTTCTGAATATCAACTATGGTAGGCTCTTTGTACACAAGAGGATACAATGGTTCCACTGCAGGAAACAGTATTAGAAACTTGGCGGCTCTTTCTCGGACCCAAGTCACGTACGGATCAAAGGCTTTATTGTTGCTCTTGCCCAGCAGGACCTTTCCCTTTCGGTGAATTTTGCTCCAAGCATTCTGTACCTTGACCAAAGTGTCACCTTCAAGCAACCCTGTGAGATACAGAGATTCATGTATCTCTTCCTCTTCAGGAGGACCTCGTAGTGCATACCCAAATTGTTGTACTAGCAGAGATGGATTGTAGTTGATACATCCATTCCTTCCGACCAAGGGGACGTTCGAAAAGCCACGACAGCTATACACAATATCTTTACCTAGCAGATCTATATCAAACCAGATAATATTGTCAGCAGTCAAACCTATCAAATGTGCAGACCAGGGTGAAGACTCAGCAGAATCAATGAACGACCCTGACTTAGGAAGATGGCTAGCGAACCACTTGTACAGTAAAGGAGCACAACATGCCACGTTCTTCCCCTTTCTGTTTTCATTTTTGCTGTGAACTGAATGGTAGACGTCTCCAAGGAGACTGGGTACTGGATTCCCGGAGGCAAATATGTGGCAAGCATCCATGCTTATGAAGTCCAGATGACTTGGGAATAGCACGATCCCATAAATGCAAAGGGCTAAGAAGGCATTGAACACATCCCAGCGACCCTTCTCGGCAAACTTTCAGGCTTTTTCCATCAGGAAATGCAAAAGGAAACCATGAACTCCGATCTTTCTGGATACCATCCCTTCTAATTCAGACTCATCTACATGCAGAGCGTCAATCAACTTACTCAATTTGGGTTCACCCTCAACACGGTAATAAGGCATTTGATTCATCAAAGGCACCCCCAACAGGTCAGAGTACTCCTCCAGGGTCGGAGCTAGGACATAGTCTGGAAACACAAAGCATCTGAGCTGTGGGTCGTAAAACTACAGAAGAGCATATAGGCCATTCAACTCGTACGTAGGAAGCTTATACAGAATACCCAGAAGTCTCCCATAACTCTTTCTGAAACTCTCCATCACTGTCTTGTCAGCCAAAGAAATCAAAGTTCGTAACTCTCGAATGTCCGGTGTTAGTAGCTTGTAAGCCACTTGTCTTTCTTTCAGAGATGTCGTATCTGCCATGAGGATCAAGATCACTAGAACCAGGGGAAAAATATGCACCTGCAACACAGACACACGTTAATGACATGCAAATGAGGATGCAAGTAATGCAAAATGCAATCATGCAGCAGGAGATCAAGATGATTGCACTGTTGAGGAGATGAAGGCTCTGTATCAACAAAACCACAATACTCTCTGTCAAGAACAACCATATCTCTGATGAAAAGAAACCCCTGATACCAGACCATAAATCTGCTCTGTCAAGAACACACATATCTGATGATGAGAACCTCTGATACCAACAAAACTAATCCACTATCAAGAAAACCAGGTAATCTGAAGGTTAAGATTTCCTGCAATAACCCGACCCTGCTCACAGGTATGGACCTAACCACGGAGAAGGTTCAGCATCCTATGTGGTCATCAGCGTTACAGACTTTCAAGAAGTAACGATACGATACCTAGGAGGTGTGGCATCATCATCTCTTGAAGCGGCCTCACTTAGCTGAATTCCAAATGATCGGTTCCCAGAGTCGACAATCCTCAGATCCAACAACCCCTCGATTCCAAAGGACCGATAGGAAGCCATCAAAGAGAACCTCGTCTGAGTGTGGATTACATGGGAACAAATGCAAGCAAAGCAAGCACGTCCTCCACTAACCCACTCTAATACTATGTAGCTCTCAAGCATGGGTCTGGCTTCTCACTCATCAGAATGCCCCTCCCACAACAGTACAAATAATCATATCATACTGAACATAACGTGCGGGAAATAAAATGCGATAAAAAACAACCCAACAAGTAAGCATACAAGCACTAGGATTGACTCTCACAGGGGACGTTGGATCCCTAAATTGACTCGCATAAGGGACGTTGGATCCCAGAAAACTATCAAGTCCCCAGCAGAGTCGCCAGCTGCTAGGGATGACCCAGACAGCTAGGAAGAAAATCCAAGGCGAGACTCGCATAGGGAACCATCGCACTCCCCAGCAGAGTCGCTAGCTGTCGCTACTGCGAAAATAAGGTGACGGAAAAACAGAAGAGTTGCCACCTTTCGTTATTTATCCCTCAGAACAGGAAAGGAAACGATCGGAAAAACCTGACGAAAAGGTATAAGACAAGGTCGTCGCAACCATTGTCTGGGTTCGGGAGTCGGTTACGTAAGGGGAAGGTATTAGCACCCCTCACGTCCATCGTACTCGATGGGATCCATGCTCGTAGGGTTTATCTGACGGGTTGGTTTTCTATCTACCTATCAAGGCTGGTCTGAAATGAAAATAAAATGACTCGGCAAAGCGTCACGCTTTATGCCTACGTATTCTCATCAGAGAATAAGAAATCAGAGTCAACGTAGTTCGGCTAACTACGGATTACGGGGGAAGGTGGCTCGCCAACACGTCAGTATTGTGCCTACGTACTCTCAACAGGTATGGGAGATCAGAGCTTACGTAGTTCGGAATAATACGGATTACGGGTGTTCAGATTCATCTGTTTTTTCGAGCTGGGTTAACAAACAGTTCCAGTAGTTTGGTGTGCGCAGCTCGACCCTTGGAGACTTAGGCGTTACCGTTTGCGGTAGAACTGGGAGTTAACGACACTCTTTTCTTCAGAAAAGCTTCCTTTGAATTATGGGCCCACGGGGCAAAAAGATTTGAAGTTTGTTTTCTATCTTTTACGGAAGAACTGTTTTTTATGTTTGTCTGTAGTTTGTACAACACTAGAGACTATGACCTGGGAACGAATGCGTCGCATATCGTCCAAAGGACGTATACTGAATATTCTAGACGATTGAGAGGAGGCCGCTCAATTATCATTACCCAAGTAGCTTAAGGCTCGTATCGCGCTTATACTAACTTGCCTTTATTACGTTTTTTACTGTTGTTTCAAGATGAGAAGAGAGAGGGACAACTACGGGGAGACTATCAAGTCCTAATGTTGTCATGCCAAGGATTCATCCTATGGTTGAGGCTTGAAATAGGGAACTCCTAGAAGATCATGCATAGGTTTCAACCTAAAGTTCTAATCATCACTTCCTTATCAAAGGAAGTGAGATTCCTAGGGGATCATGTTAATGATAAACAGAAACAGATAAAGCATCAGCTTAAACAGTAAACAGTAAACAACTGTAAAATGCATGCAATGCAAGTGAGAGAGGAAATGTGTGTGGGGCATCAGCCTCCACAAGCTCGTCTCGACCTCAAGCCAGATATAAATAACTGCAATCATATAGGAAAAATAAAATGCCATCAAGCAAATCACACCATATAGGCAAAGGAGCAGGGCTCTACCGAATACCCGAAAGCAAAGCCATACAGTAAAAATACAAGCAGAGGGAGCAACTCAACCTCTAGTGCAATCATGCTCCTAGCTTAACACAATCTAAACATGAACTTATTCTAATGCATCAAGCAAATCAAACAAGTCACATCAATACAATTTCACAGAAAGCAAACAGACAGTACAGAAAGCAAATCAACAGCTTCCACAGCTTCACAGCAAAGCAATCCTCTGACAGCAGATCAGTCCTCAGTCTGTAACTGTTCTTCAGGTCTATCCTCTTCAAGAGAATGAAAGGTACTCCATCTTCAAGCCTCAATCTTCATGGGAGACTCCACCTTCAGGCTTTCATCCTTAATAGCAAGTATCAACTTGCTTCTTCAAGCTTTCAATGCATCAATCACAAGTATCAACTTGTTCTTCATCTTCTTCAAGCTTCAGCTCTTTCTTCAATCTCAATTTGATCTGCTTCACACAAGTGTCAACTTGTTCTTCTTTATCTTCAAGCTTCAGCTCCAATGGCAGTCTTCAAACAAAGGGGAAGTGCAACCTCTAGCATCTTCAATCTTCTAGCAAGGAACTCCATCCTCTAGCAAGGGAGAAAGATTCATCTAACAAGAGCAAGGTGGGGATAGGGAGAAGCAAAGTGAAGACCAAAGGTCACCTCTAAGCACTCCACCATCAAAGAAAGGAACCCTCAAAGGTTCTACCAACTTGTGAAGAGCCACACATCCTACCAAAGGAGGGATGAGGCCTTCACAATGGGACCATACATCATAGGGAGGAATGGAAGTGATCAACACCTTCCATGTTTCATGAAGGAAGAAAATATATTCTAAGAGATCTCCCTAGAAACCCTAATCCTTAACCCTAAACAAACTACACCAAAGGGAGAGAAATCTTCAAGTCCAAGCTCCACCATGCATTCCACAGCAGCCCACACAAGTCTTCATCATCATCCAAGAGAAAGAGAAGCAAAACCTTAGTCTAAGGGAACTAATGAAGTCATTCTAGTTGAGTTTGCAAGTTAGGATCACCTAAAACCTAGTATTAAAGTTAATTCTAACTAAAATACTAAAATCAAATATAAAATCCTACAAAATAACTATGGGAACCTATGTCAATCATGACTCTACCATGTTAATTCCAGAGATCAAATCCTCAAATAAGACCTAGAAATAAATTCTACACTACAAGGTACTAAACTTAAACCCTAAAAGGGAGCGCCTAAGGTTTCAACCTAAAAACAACACCTAATTTCATCAAAAAATGTGAGAAAAATACAATGGGAGCATACACGTCTAAGCTAATCACAAACAAAAAATCAAGCAAAAACTCATCACCAAATGATCAAACAAAAATCATCAAACAGAGGTACCAACCATGGTAATTTTATTATCAAATAAAATGTAAAAAAAATGCACAAAAAATGAAAATTCATGGTTTTCCTAATATTTTTATTCAATAAAATTTTAGATTCAATCATGAATCAAGGGGAAAAAACCTGGAATTAATTGACCTATTTTCTTATTTTTAATTAATTATTATCAAACTAATATGAAATGAAGAAAATAAAAGAAAATCAAAAGAAATTAATGAAACCAGCGTGCTGAATAGCAATCCAACATAGTGCAATTCCTGGGATGGGCCAAATGTGGGGTGTGAGTAGTATTCAGACTACTAAGCCCATTCACTTCAATTAAATGAAACGGTGCATAGCGCCTCAAGTCAATAGTCAGACTTTTAATTCAATCGTGGCCATCTATTCCATGGACTTGGTCAAGGTCAAAGTGCCATCCAAGGGCTCATGTGCATCGTCCCAAATTTGAAACTCAGATTGGAGGGAGTTCAGACGGTGGCCTGAGCTGCAGCGCCACCGTCTTCTCTGGTGGACCATCACACACAGGTCATCAAAAAT
>OZ012741.1:478893320-478934971 GCA_963859935.3 Lathyrus sativus | reverse complement strand
ACACAAAGATAAACAAACAAGGGGGACCCTAGGTTTGCAACGAGCATGGAGCAAAGGTATACCCATTCCAAAGGTTTAAGGGCTAAAGGTTGTTTGTACCTGCAGAACAAGGTTCTAAAAGGTTCCCAAAGTCATTAGCCCATCTTTCGGATATTGTCAACTTCCCAACTAACTCGGGGGTTAATAATATTCTCAAGAGAAATTCATTTGAGTGTAGCATCGCGTAGCACTATTTCAGGACTTACTCCCTCGTAGCCTCGCACTACGCCCTAATAAAGGCCAAAGTGAGGTTAAAGGTAACTACGGTCCTTAGTATCATGGACTCCAATTGAAAGTAGTAAAAGTTTTCACGACTAAACTCGTTCAACCGAACCATTTTCAAAAGGGTCTCAACTAAGCGGGATTCTCGAATCAACTTAGTCGGGACTCACTCCCTATAAGCCTCATCGAATATATCACCATCCTATCTTAATTTCTCTCAAGTCCGGGTGTAGGACTTTGTCTCACCACTCAAGGATAATAATCCAAAATAAATAAAGAACACAAATAAACAAGTAAGCAAGTAGGCAGATATAAAGCAATCAATAAATAAAGCAAGATAGGGAAACCCACTGAGGGTCCCCAGTGAAGTCGCGGTGAAATTTGGATACCAAACTATTGATTAGTTTGAATCGTTAATTCAATTTGCAACCGAACTTTGATTTGTCCAAAGGAAGGGATAAAGATCGAAATTCCCACAATGCAATGCAAATGCAAGCTAGATTGTTTTAGGTTCGGGGGTTGGTTAAACTTAGGGAAGGTACTAGCATCCTAAGTTTCTGTAGTACTCTACAGGAACCTTTTGTTTTATGTTTGTTTATTGCTATGGTTTATCTGCTTAAGGGATAAAAGACCCTAGTGGTTTATTTCTAAGTATACTCGATAAGATATCGCATCTTATGCCTACATATCCTTACGGGAGTGGAATCAGAGTGTGTTGTAGTTCACCCTAAAGGGTTAGAGGAGCTCTTTGACTGTGGTCAAAGTTCCTACGGGTTTAGGGTAGTTGTTTTGATTGGGTTTAGGAGAAGAGATGAGTCTTCATGTTAAGGGAGATATAACCACCACAAATGTAAAAGAGGGTTTGTAGGAAATGGTCTTTGCATCGTCTTAAGAAAAGGTCTTACATGCTCGGATGGTCGCCAAGTATGCCTTTATCGCTCTTAAGGCAAAGTCCCAACGTGTTAGATTGTATTGTTGTGGGAGTGGAGATTATATCTCACTTAAGATGATTAACATCTATTCTCTATTTGTGTTTGAAAAGTTGTATTGTGTTGATTGTTTTGTTTTTATGTTGTAAAAGATAAAAGTCCTTCCTATGGGGTAGGATCTATCCTAGGCAATCGACTTGAATGGAATCAAGGATCGTGGGGAAATGATGCAAATGATGTGCAACTACACACAAGTGTTAACTCATGTGTAGGTTTTTCCTTTGGACGGAATGCAATGCGGTAATATAAATGTGATAATGTAAATTGCGGTAAAGTAAATTGCAAGAATAAAACCATACACATACGCATGAAAGCGCTAGGTGAATGTGTGCATTGTGAAAAATAAAAGTGGATAAAGATAAACGAAATATACGCATGAAAGCGCTAAGTGTAGGTGCATGTGTCGTGAGTGCACGATTGATTTTGTTTTGATTGTTTTTAGGCGAAGTTGATTGATTTTTTGGACGAAAAGTTGCATTTGATCTTTTAAATAAAAGTTATATTAATTATTATCTTTATTTTATTTATAAAAGTTGTATTACTTGAATTGTAAGGAAATGTACTCTTTTAATGAATTTGATTTTATAAAAAGGGTTAAATTAATTATGTTAATTTTAAATAAAAGGTTTTATTATTAAATATTTAGCCATTAAATTGAATTATGTTATTTTTAAGTATAATAGGATAGTTATTAAATAAATTAGTGTATATATAAAAATAGTTAATAAATAAAAGGTTGTAGTAATTATTATTTTAATTTTTAAAAAAACTGATTATAATAGGTATTTAGTTAATTATTTAGAAAAGGTTTATTTGATTTATTTAAGTAAAAAGGATGATAAAAAAGGCTGATTAATTAAATGGTTAAACTTTAAAAAAAAGTATTAGTTAATTTTATATGAAAATAGGTTGATTAAGGTTTCTTTTAAAACGATGCAATTAGAAAAGTGATTAACGGTTGTTAAGGGGGTGATTACGTGTGATTAGTGGTGTGTGTGTGCAGTGATCATGATTATTACATCAGTAAATAAATAAAATAAACAAAATAATAAAAACCCTAAATCCCCCCCGATTTCCCCTTTTCGCCGCGCCGTTTTCGCTCGCGTCTCTCTCCCAAATTCTCATCTGTTTCTTCTTCGATCGCCATCTTCTCCCTTTTCCCCTTTTCAAACCTGAAACACAGACAAACACATCAAAAGCTTCAGCAGATTGGCTCAAAAAGAATGGTTACCGCAAGTTGTGGATGACGGCGGAAGCTTCTCGCGGTGGTTTCAGATGAGATGTTGTTGGATCGACTAGGGATTGTTTCGTCGACAGTAGTCGCAGTTCGCGAGGGTGATTGCCGGTGGAAGAAGTCAGATGGTTTCGACGAGGAGCGCGGCGGTTCGCGGACGACGGCGCGGTGGCTTTGCAAATTGGAAATTAACACCAGATAAGTTCCCTTTTGAACCTAGGGTTTTTGAATTTGTGGATTTTGTCTGTGAGATTTTTCTGTGTATTTCGAACTTGCTTATGAACCCTGTCCCCTTTTCTTGTCTCGATTTCAAACCCCTTTTATAAGCTATTTGAGCCCACAGACGATAATTGACAATGAATCCCTTTCCTTTTTCGGTTCGGAGTTGTCTGAAGCATGCTCGGGTATGTTTGGAAACTTATTGAATTCGTTTTGATTTAGCAGGGACACTTGAGCTGTATTCTTGACCTATTTGGACCGTGTTGATAACTTCCTTTTTGGTAAATCGAGCCTCATTATGAAGATAAGTGTTTTTTCAGTTTTCTCTTTAGGATCGACCATATTAGAAACTTAGGGACTTCCAAAGTTGCTCCTGATTTGTTGGTATTGTCTTGTTGGTTTACTGAAATGGATCCCTCCTATGTGCAGGGTGTTCTTGGAACTGGCTTTGTTTTTAGCATGGAGCAGATGGTGGAACTTTTGATATTGGCCTGGAGCTTCCCACGTTTGAGCTTTGAGTGTGTGGTTTCCTTTTAGATTTTCAGGTGCCGCTAGTAGTTCAGAAATTGCCGGTCGTTATGCCATTGCCGAGAAAGGTCTTGCGGTTAGGATGACTTGATGGTCTGAACCACGTTGGTGTTGTTGAATGCAGTCGTTTGTAGTTGTGTATGCCTTGCGTTGTGTTAAGCCGTTGGAGCTTAATCGCCTTGTTGTCCCAAAATTCGATCTTTGATGTTCGGTAAGGAGTTGGTGACAACTTCGGTTGTCACCCTCCCGGCCGCTCGCTCACGCCCGATGATGAGTTTAAGCTGAGGGTTGAATAAAAACTCGATGCCATCTTGATTTACTCTGTCATGGTAATTTGGATTACTGGCTGCGACCGTTGTTCTTATCTTGTTTTGCAGGTCGTAAGGGCCAGCTGATTTCTCAAAATTATGTAGGTAAGCCTATTAGACTCTGCAGAACTGTTGTGATGGTGACCAAGTACTTTTTGCCATACTTTCCTTGTAGGCCTTGAATGCTTTGGAAAGGAACTCGGTTGTTGCAAGCATGCTCTACCGATAGGCATGTTTGAGGTTGCTTTATTTTTTGAACAATGTTGGTTTTTATGCGATTGAATGCCAGTCTTCAGTTTTGTCTCGTCGTACCACAATTTCTTTTGTTGTATTCGATAAAAACACTTGATGTCGCTTCTTTGACTGGCAGGAACTTCGTGTAATTGTTTTTAGGCAGTGGCGGCTTAAAAGGTGGCAATGATACGATATCCTCACCTCTTTGATTTAAGTTGTTGTTTGTGCTCTTAGTGTGTTGGATGCCGATGTTCTCGCAGTTGTACATGTTGGTCCTGGATATGTTGCTTGTTCTGTGATGAAAGAACATCTTTGCTTTTGTAGTTGCAGGCTGCTGGGACGGGTTCATGACAGGTTTGTGGGGTATAGAAAGGAGCTTCTTCGCTTTGACAATTGTCCTGGAGATGCCGATGAAGGTCTTGAATTTGACTCTGACTGGTTAGAGCGGCCACACTCTCAACACCCTTCGCATCGAACAGGTACCCAAACAGAACACTCATTTACTTCCCGCTCCATCTGGTATCGTAACGTGCATATAACTATTTCTCCTTTTCTCATGCTTAGTAACAATTATGGGGTTTGACAGGGAAATGGTGTATCCACCAGTTGCAGTAATGGTTCTACCAATTCATCATCTTCAATTGGATAACAGGCGGAAAGATGCAGCTGCGTCCTTGCTTTGAGTATATTACAGTCTGGTTATGAACCAATGCGGAGTGCCCGGTTGGCGGCTTCTCTTCGAAATTGCAACACAGAAGTGGTTTCAAATGCTTGGCCTTGATGAGTTTTAATATTTGACTCTTGAAAGGTTGAATAATATCATGAAGAAAAGGAGCTGTCTCTGCCTGCCAACTTTAAGATTCCCGCACTTTACTCGGTAACATTTGTATGAATTATGGCCTGTATGCCCTGTAATTTTCAAAGCTTCAACTCGTAATGCCTCGCATTTGGTCTTAGACCTTGCTTAACATAATTTGGTTCTGAAACTGTTGTTTTCATAGTAATATATTTCCTTTAATTCAAATGACCGATGGTTACATTGTCCTCTTTGTTGCTTAGGTGCGGCTGCCGCTATAATGGCAGAGATCAATTGGTTTTAATTCTATTGCGCAATCTAACTCACAACAGCTTTACATAACCGATTCTTTGGTTTCTCTCACAGATTAGATAAGTTGCCGCTAACAGTATGCCGCTGACCGTGAAAACATCACTGCTCCTCTCAATAGGTAATCAACCTATACCCGCCTCTTAGCCGGATTATTCTGATGCCGCTTTACCTTCATGTGCTGTAGTTATTGTAAATGCAGAAAAAAGTGGCTATTCCGGCATTGAAGCTTGCGAGTCTCGCTTATACATGGTTGAAGAAGAAGTCATTGGGCAAGGTTGTCTTCAGCCTCTGTAATGACTTTATTGTATGCATGCGAATTTAATCGTAACAAATGAAGAGATCTCGGAGCATCTGAAATGGAAGTGTTGTTCGCACACAGTCGTATGGGAGATTTAGAAGCCAAGGATACGTGGCGGCATCGCTAGCTCTTACGTAGTTGATGCGAAGCATTCATGGATGAATGTAGACCAAGTATTGCTGCATACGAAAATATAGTTTCTTTATATCCTGCCTGATGTAAAAAAGTTGTTATATTAAAAGCCTGAACGGGTTGTATGGCCTTAGGCTGTCAATTGTATGGTTGCACCAGTTAGGAGATCTTCTTTTTAAACGAATTAATATGGAACTGTAAAACTTCAAACAACTTGCTACTCTTTCAATTAATAAATCGCCTTATACTTCCACTCTTCTATGTATTATGGAATTAATCATATGGCTTGCATGGTCTGCGCCAAAATGGGGTAAATTGAAAATGTCCTTGGTCCAGCAGCTTGATGTCACATGCTTGGATTTTTCCTAAAAAACACATCATAACCTCCAAGACTTAATGTAAGGACTTGGATTGCCTTATGGAAACCACCAGGGCCTAAGACCATTCCAATGAATACTGAACCAAATACTTGCAGCCAAACTACTTTCCAATGAATACTGAACCAAATACTTGCAGCCAAACTACTTGTACTCACGATCTTGATTTCAAACCTCTCGTCGTGAATATCTTCAAGGAATTTGATGACATTGTAGACCATCTTGTATTATTAATGAGAAGACTTTCATTGAATCCACCGAGGCTCTCTTGATCCAACGAGTAGAATAATAGTAACACCTTAAGGAACCTTGAGATTTGCATTGAGGCCTCTGAGGAATCAATGAGATAAATAAAACAGCGGGAAACTTTTAGGAAAAACAAATGGGTATGCCTTGGAATACATAACTGGGAGAACGAATACCAAGTCTTGTCTGACATTCATACATACCTGCACGAGCTGGTTAGTGATAATAAGCATACACACAAGGAAGAAAATGCACAACGATGGGAAATCTTAAAGTTAAAAATTAGGGTGCAACAGATGCCCCTATTTAAGTTACTCCTGTTCGTAGATATGGAGATTGAAATCTCCGTCTTGGCGAGATAGGAAGGACTTAAATACAAACATTGCACAAATTTTTGGCCATAAGAAACCACCGAATGCAAATGGTATGAAATGATATGAGAATGCAAGCCGAAAGGTCCTGTGGAGAAATGGCGCCACAAGGGAGAAACTAAACACGACACACGGGAAGAGCAGGCTCAACAAAACGAGTCTCCACGGGGGAAGATCGATAATCACAAAGTGTTTGTAAATATGTTGCAGAGGCACTAGTGAGAAAAATCCAATTGAAGGTCATACTGCATATGTCAAATGTAATGATCCCAAGATATCAGTCGGAGCAGTCTATGTCGAGTCTGGTAACTTCATGTAAGGATGCTTTTGTCAAAGTATCTATTGTCAAGAACTTCTGGGGAATCTGCTGTCGAGATTCACCAGGAAATGAAATGGTACCACCAACTGTCAAGGTCTTCTGGGAATCTACTGTCAAGATTAACCATGAAATGGTACTACCTACTGTCGAGGTCTTCTGGGAATCTACTGGTCAAGATTAACCAGGAACTGTAAGATGTTTGAATGATTGTTGTTGAAAAACTTCCCCGTGCGTCATGGTATGGGTGCCATGAGCCGGTCTCAGTCTCTGCCCAGAATGAAGAAAACTCGCGAGAGCATCTTCACAAAGGGGTTGTAGATGTTGTAGATTGTAGATGTAACTGTGAAGCTTTGGCTGTAAGCCATAATGTCACTGTAGATTGTATATGTTGTTGAAGACTGTAGATTGTAGAACTTGTAGATGTAAATTGTAATGTTGATGTAGATGTAATTGTAGTTGTAGACTGTAGAACTGTAAATGTAATTTGTAATGTAGTTGTAAATTGTAGATGTAGTTTGTAAAGCTTCGCCGGGGATCTTCGGAAGAGATGTGGGCCGGTTGAATTGTAATGTATGTCTTCTCAAATAAAGAGAGACTATTGTGATAAACTTCTTCGACTTCTTCGGGGAGATGTCACTTGACGGAAGCAAATTTGTGTAATGAACTCACTGGGGAATAAATTCCTGAAGAGTATCTCGTTGTAGTTGTAAGTATGTAAGCTTCTTGAGGTGAACATTTCTCAAATAAAGAGAAAACATTTGTGAAGTCTTTGATAAACCACTCTGATGGATTTCCGGAGAGATGCCATGAGTTGATAATCTTGTTCAATCCCATTACGGATGTATAAACTGTCTTGAGGAGACTGTCATTTGTCATTTTGAATCAAAACGAGTTGCTCCAATAAAGAGGTTGCTCAAATAGAGAGGTTATTTGCAAACCAGATGTAGATTGTTGGAATAATGTCTTGTAATATTGTTGGAGAAATATCCGACTTCAATAATTATCTTCATGAAGACCATTTCTGGGGAGAACAGTGCAAAATAAATGAACACTTGATCCATGTTCAAAAGTTGGAAAAATGTCCGAAAAAATTGTGATTGTCAAGGAACGAAGTTCAATTCAGGAAATAACTGAAGAGAAACTGTCAAGCAAGACTCGACCATTGAGGTATGAACTCGAATGGGAATACACTAAAGCAACCGTCTTCCACGAGGATCGAACTTCGTGGGGAAATAGAAATATTGAGTTTTTTCTGCCTATGGGTGAAAATTCTATTTGGAAGGAGAAGACACGCCCAACCACTTGTGGATGAACACGACCAAAGCGACAGAATAACACACACACAAAGATGCACAAATGCAAATGTTATGTTATCTATTTATATGATATGTGTATGCTTATGCTGACAAAACAGACGAAAGCAACGACTAAAGATGGGATAAACATCCGGCCGATCTTCAAAGATAGAAGTATCACCGGGGATATGCGGAGAACTAGATATAGGATCTCGATCCTGTTTCAGAGCTTCACAAGCCTCTATTAGGGAATAGAGATCAATCCATTCGGGGATATAACAACTTAATCTTGCCGGATAACATGGTTGTTGAATATATCGTAAAAACTTCACGGGGATGAAATAAACATCCGCCTCGCTGGAGAAGATTAACATTGTAGAGATCCACCAGGGTGTACAGTAACAACCACTTCACTGGGGAGATGAAGTTCAAGAAGATCTATTGAGGAGTAAAATACGTCCACTTCATTGAGGAAGGCAAAGTTGGAGAAGATTCACTGAGGATTAAAATAGCATCTACTTCATTGGGGAAGTGAAGTTGAGCAAATCACTAGGTGTTCTTGCATCGAGAAGTTTCATCGAAGAATCGTCATGACCACCAAAAATAAAATTTATTGGGGACATGAAGAAAGTTATAAGAACAAGGTAATTCTGTCTTAATGAACTGCGTAGTAGTCGCCATTTTGAACAAAACTTGTTATGCGGGAAAGGTAATCTTCGCGTCTCAATTGCCCCAAGTCATATGGATATGAGAAGAAGTTATTCCAAGAGGATTTTACAGAAAACAAGGTGTCCCACTGTTTTCAAACTCTTAGAGAGATTCGCTGAATCTCGACATAACGGACCCTGATTGGCGGTATTATGACGAGTCTTCAATCTTGTTCTAAAGGTGAAGTCAAACCTGAGTAGACCATTTGGAAACAAATTTGCCCCAGTTTAGCAGAGTCTTCGAATTCCAATAGGACAAACTTGATGATGACGCTTGTATGTAATTTTCTATGATACCAGGCCGAATTAACACGCGTGAAATGTTATTCCTGAAACTGTTAATGAAACATATGTGTCTGTCTTGAAGTTTTGAAAAAGAGATATCACGACCACTTGTGACAAAGTCACTAGTTAGGACATGAATTAATTTATAAGCCAATATAAATAGTTGAGCATAGCTCATGGGAGTCAGGAAACGTTATCTCATTGAGTATGCTTTCGAAGTAAACCTTACTTCAATTAGGACTTTCAAGGATTATATCGAGGTTTAGTTTACGTTTTGTAAAACAAAAGGAATAAGGGTCAAAAGCTTATTTGTGCCCACCCAATTTTTTTTTTTGAAATTTTAAGTATTCAATCAAGCTGACTGAAAATTTCCCTGCCCCAGGTTTAAAATGAAGTTGGAAAGGGTTTGGGAGAAATAAAGCAGATCCTCAATCAAGGTTTGAAGGAGTTAAAAATGGATTAACTTCCTTATGTCTCTGGTATTTAGGAGGTTTGAAACAATGCCTTACATCATCAGTAGGGTTTTATTCGAAAGCATACATCGAGAGATCCTACGTTTTACTTCATCATCCTCCTCCCAATTCTTCACCGAAGTGAGAAAGAAATCGGGTGATTTTGGCATTAAAAACATTTTTAAAGAGTGAAACGAATGGGTTTCCTCAAGACAAACATTTGTTGCATTACTTATTCAAGATAAACAAGTTCTCACATGCTAATTATGCTTTTAACCAAAGAAAATAACAAGAGCCAATAAGCAGACAAAATAAACAGCTGATCACAACGGCGTTCTGTTCAAGACTGGGTTTCCTCCTTTGGAAGTCAGCACTTCATTATCAATCATTTCTTGCACTTTCCCTTGGAAAACTTTACATTCTTCAATCGAATGCCCCAATGCTCCATCATGAAATTCGCAACTGGCGCTCGGGTCGAACCATGGTGGACGAGACTTCATAATTCTAGTCTTTCTGGGAGTCATTACCGAGTTTTTAGCAAAATAGGACCAAAGCTGACGGTAAGTCGTTGGGATAAGATCAAACCAGCGAGTTTCTTCTTTTGGAGTATTCAGAGGTGTCTTTTGATTCTGAAACCGTCTTCGAACCTGTCGATTCTGATGCTGACCTTGGGAATTCAACTTTCGCTTAGGAGGTAGTTGTTGCTTGCGTTGAGCGGTCACTTCAAACTGATGTTGAGGACGAGGTGCTGGAACTGGATCTGACAGGATTTGAGGGGCATCCTGAATTGCATTGACGTCAACACTTCCTTCCTCTTGGGAATCATCAACTGAAATCTCTTCATTAGCTTGGTTATTCAAATTATCTTGAATTCTTCCACTTTTGAGCGCATTCTCGATGTTTACTCCGACTTCTATAATCTTGGGGAAATCCAATGGTACAACTCCTACCATTCTAACATAATAAGAGTCTGGAAGTGTTCTCAGAAACATCTTGTTTAGATCTTTCTCGGGAAGTGGTGGATGAACTTGAGATGCTAACTCTTTCCATCGTTGGGCATATTCTTTGAAAGATTCATCGTCATTCTTACTCATGTCCATTAATTGATCACTGTCTGGAGCCGCGTCCAAATTATAATTGTATTGCTTTATAAAAGCATCAGCTAAATCATTAAAAGACTGAATACGACTCCTTTGTAGCTTCGTATACCACATCAAGGATGCCCCAGATAAGCTCTCTTGAAAGCAATGAATCATCAACTCGTCGTTGTCAACATAAGCAGCCATCTTCCGGCAGAACATCGTCAAGTGATCTTTTGGACAACTAGTACCCTTGTACACCTCAAAGACAGGCATCTTAAACTTCGGAGGAATAATTACACCTGGAACCAGACATGAGTCACGAGCATTAAAATCATATGTATCAGCTCCTTTTGTCATCTTTAATTGCTCTTTAAAATCCTGAAGTTCTTTCTCCATTACATCCACCTTCATCTTAGTACGAACATTCTGAAGATTAGGTACATTTTGTAGGGGCTGGGAAGCTTGGACCACCAAGTTGTCTTGCACAGGATGAGGTTGAGTAGGAACATCCACTTGTTGAACATTGTCGTCAGAGGGAAGATCAAATAACGGATTAGTCACAACCCTGAAACCGGCCGAGGAGTCCATATCTTTATTCTCTTTACTATCCTTCAATAATACTTCAAGCTTGGTCAGATGGTCGAGATGTCAACTGATAGAAAAAGACGGAAAACTGAATGAGGACATAGAGGAGAAGAGACTCATGCACATGTAAATGCTGGATGCATGATGCGAGAATGCATAATGCTAATGCAAGAATGTAAGGATGAAATGTTTCACGGAACTCAAGTTCTTATAAACATTACAGAGTACCAAAGAAAATCATTTTAATATTTTTATGTATATATATATTTTTTCGGGTTACAAATAAATATCCTTATAAGAGTCCTAACATAATAGCTAAATAAAAGCTAAGAAAGCCCTAAGGAAATCCTTCGTTGTGCCTGTTGATTTGTTCCTCCACTTGGATCATCTAAATTGATAGAGGAAAATAAATCCTCCATCTCTTCTCTTGTTCTTGTTGGAAAGTGTGGAGTGAATCCCTTGTGTTTTCGGACCTTTAATATTAGTGAGAGTCTTAATCTGTTCCTTGATAATAAGGGAAGTCTTTGGCATTTGTCCTTCTGAGTTTCTTGATTCTTCGATCGGCGCCCTTAACTTCCTTAGGTCATCCAAGCTAGGACTCTTAAAAGAATATTTCAAAAAAATATTTTCTATTTGTAATCTAGGTTGGTTTTGTAATGTTTATAAATAAACTAGGAATTCCATGAAACTTAATGTAATATGATGCTATATGAGTGCAACAAACACAAATAAGCACATAAGGACACAAAGATAAACAAACAAGGGGGAGCCTAGGTTTGCAACGAGCATGGAGCAAAGGTATACCCATTCCAAAGGTTTAAGGACTAAAGGTTGTTTGTACCTGCAGAACAAGGTTCTAAAAGGTTCCCAAAGTCATTAGCCCATCTTTCGGATATTGTCAACTTCCCAACTAACTCGGGGGTTAATAATATTCTCAAGAGAACTTCATTTGAGTGTAGCATCGCGTAGCACTATTTCAGGACTTACTCCCTCGTAGCCTCACACTACGCCCTAATAAAGGCCAAAGTGAGGTTAAAGGTAACTACGGTCCTTAGTATCATGGACTCCAATTGAAAGTAGTAAAAGTTTTCACGACTAAACTCGTTCAACCGAACCATTTTCAAAAGGGTCTCAACTAAGCGGGATTCTCGAATCAACTTAGTCGGGACTCACTCCCTATAAGCCTCATCGAATATATCACCATCCTATCTTAATTTCTCTCAAGTCCGGGTGTAGGACTTTGTCTCACCACTCAAGGATAATAATCCAAAATAAATAAAGAACACAAATAAACAAGTAAGCAAGTAGGCAGATATAAAGCAATCAATAAATAAAGCAAGATAGGGAAACCCACTGAGGGTCCCCAGTGAAGTCGCCATTTCTGTCGCGGTGAAATTTGGATACCAAACTATTGATTAGTTTGAATCGTTAATTCAATTTGCAACCGAACTTTGATTTGTCCAAAGGAAGGGATAAAGATCGAAATTCCCACAATGCAATGCAAATGCAAGCTAGATTGTTTTAGGTTCGGGGGTTGGTTAAACTTAGGGAAGGTACTAGCATCCTAAGTTTCTGTAGTACTCTACAGGAACCTTTTGTTTTATGTTTGTTTATTGCTATGGTTTATCTGCTTAAGGGATAAAAGACCCTAGTGGTTTATTTCTAAGTATACTCGATAAGATATCGCATCTTATGCCTACATATCCTTACGAGAGTGGAATCAGAGTGTGTTGTAGTTCACCCTAAAGGGTTAGAGGAGCTCTTTGACTGTGGTCAAAGTTCCTACGGGTTTAGGGTAGTTGTTTTGATTGGGTTTAGGAGAAGAGACGAGTCTTCATGTTAAGGGAGATATAACCACCACAAATGTAAAAGAGGGTTTGTAGGAAATGGTCTTTGCATCGTCTTAAGAAAAGGTCTTACATGCTCGGATGGTCGCCAAGTATGCCTTTATCGCTCTTAAGGCAAAGTCCCAACGTGTTAGATTGTATTGTTGTGGGAGTGGAGATTATATCTCACTTAAGATGATTAACATCTATTCTCTATTTGTGTTTGAAAAGTTGTATTGTGTTGATTGTTTTGTTTTTATGTTGTAAAAGATAAAAGTCCTTCCTATGGGGTAGGATCTATCCTAGGCAATCGACTTGAATGGAATCAAGGATCGTGGGGAAATGATGCAAATGATGTGCAACTACACACAAGTGTTAACTCATGTGTGTTGCACCCTAAAATTTGCTCAACCTATTTCACTTGGTTTATGTTTCAATTGCATTAGCATTTGCATATAGAGTCATGTACATAGTCTGATCATCTGCATAGCATAGCATAGCAAATCATCCAACAAGGGACCAATCACTATTCTCATCTCTGTGAGCCTATCAAGAGGTTATTATTCAAATTCAAGCATATCCAAGTCATCAGAAAGAATTTGAAAACTGAGAAGTCAATGGATCAAGCAGTGAATCTATCTCCTATCTGAAGATCATCAAAGAAGTTGTGAGCTGTGAATTGAGCATGGAGAGTATGTGGACATCATGGGAGACTTAGAAAGTCATTTGGAGAAGGAGACAAGTCATTGATGTGAGCACAAGAGTTGCAGTTGAAGACAGTCAACTAGGGTTTCATCTGGGTCAACTCTAGGTCAACCCTAGGTCAAAGGATTGATTGAAAGGCATTGAGGGCTATTGGGGAGATGTGGGATTCATCATTTGACATGTAGATAAGGATGTGGTGATGTGCTAAGAAGAAATCAAGAGAAATCAAGGAGAAGAGGAGTTTCTAAATTAGGGTTTCTGTGTAAAATCCCCTAGTTTAGGTCAAACTTCCAAGCAAGATAAGTCAAAATGAAAGCTTCAAATGGATCCTTGGTAAACCTGAAACTTGTAGAGGATCTCAAGACCTTTAATTTGAGTGGTGGAAGACATCAAGGAGATTTATAGAACTCAAGTTATGATCCTTGCAAGTTACAGGTCATCTGAGGTATCTGAAATTTTGTCTGTGAAAGTTACTTGTCTTCCAAGCAACTTTTACCCTTCAAGGAGATTTATAATGAATTTATGGTAAACATAAGAGTTGTTCCTCATTGTCTTAGCTTTCTATAATGGTATGGTATGCCTTCATATGATTTGTGGAACTCTACTTATGGTCTTGGCAAGCAAAGAGTATTTTGGTCATCTGAGAATTATAGGTCATTTCAAGCCTATGCCCAAAACTCATACAAGGAAGCTTCAAATGGAAAACTTCACAACATCAAACTTGCTCCAAATGACATTTTTAGTCTAGAAATGTGACCATGAAAGATTGGAAAGACTCATAGCTCAAGGTTTCAAAATTGGTGGATTCAATGAATAAAAAATGACCTAAATTTGAGATTTTTCATAATTTGGCCAAATGGGATGAAATTATAGGTCATTTTGATTGGAAAAAATGTTTTAAGAACATTGGAAAAATTAGAATTTTGAGTTTGGTTCAAGAATTGAAAGATATGCATGGTTACTTACAAATGAAGTTACATAATCCAAATCCAAGGGAAAGTGTGCATGGGAAGGTTCTACAAACTTCTAGGGCTTTCTATTCTCATCTATATATTGAATGAAGTAACTCCATGCCATGGTTGGTGATTCATTGTGCTCATAATATCAAGTTTCACACCATTCTTCCATTTTGCAAAAGCATCTCAAACTTCATCAAACTTTCATCAATTTCCATTTTGCTTGATCTGATCATCATCACCATCATTCATAGATCACAATTCACACAAGAATTTGGTTGAATTGGAGAGGAATCGTGCCATACAACTTCATCATCCAAGGTGCAAGAAATTTGGAATTGCTAGATTCAAGAGGATTGAACAAGAATCTTTGCATACAGAACAAAGAATTGAGTGTGTTGATCAATTTCCAATCACTGCAAGCATCAGATCCAAGGATTTCCATAGCTGTTTTCACCATTTACATCAGGTTAGATTTCTATTCGAATTGCTTGTTTTAGTTAGAATCATAGAGATTTGTTAGGTTAGAACTGTTAAGATAGGTTAGAGGATGGATTCCACAAAGTTTGATGAAGTTTCATGAGGTTTGCCATAGGTGTACCAAAACTGTTAGAGCTTATAACATCAAGAATAATGCACGATAATCTTAGGTTTGTAGCTTAATTTGTTCAGCATGAATTGTAGTTTGTGTTAGGGTAAGGTTTGGAAGAAATTGGAAGAGTTGATATCAGGTGAAAATGGTGGAACCGAGTTACTATACCTATCGGGTTTGAAGTTTGAGTGAGTTTTAGAATAAGCTATGGACATGGTTGTGTAGAGGGGAGAGAATGGAGTGTTTTTGGTTTTTTTCTCGTGAGCTTTCATGGAGATTCAAGGGAGAACCGAGCAGTGGAAAGTTCATGCACGATGGTGAAGTTTCAGAAACCCTAGGGTTTCTAAGGTTGAAGACGAAGCGAGAGCCACACGATCCAGGGTTTGACTTGGACTTGGGATGAGATCTGAGGGTCACGGTTTAAACTGAAAACAGAGGGAGATTCAAAAGGTGCAACGCACCGTTTCATTAAACCTTTTCTGATGGGCCTCACAATCCCTTGCTTTTCACACCCTCCCAAACGCAGGCCCAATGATTTTTAACTAAAAATCTTACTTAATGCACCGCTTCTTGTTTTATTATTTTTTTTGAGTTTTCTGAAACCAATTGGGCCCATACGCGCTTGCTATGCGCGCCCCCCAGTCTGGGCCCATCCTTTTATTTCAATTGATTTTATTACTTGCTGCACCCCCTGGTCCAATTAATCTCATTTTAATTTCTTTCAAAAATGTTAATTCTTTCAAAATTCATAACAAATAGAAAAATGCATGTTTTTAATGGTTGTTTTTGCATATTGTTCATATTTTTGTCAAGAAAATTACCATTCAAAAAAATTGGTATTTCATTTTATTTTTCTATTTTTAGCATATTTTTCTTTTAAATAGGATTAAATAATGTTTAGTTTAATGCATGAATTTGTTAATTTTGGTTTGATTAGATGCTTTAATATTTTTGATCCATTCTTTTTAGGTTGATTAATATAGAATGTTATCTTGTATATACAATTTAGTTAATATTTTTAGGATTTAATTTTAGGTGATTTGTTTAGGTGTGAATAACATGATCAAAACTAGGGTTTAGGAGATAACATAGGAGAATTAAATCATTTCCCTTAAGAGTTGTAGATTGAATCTTTGGGGTATGGGACTATAGGGATTATGGGTAGCTAATAGATCCCTTAGAAAATATTAGGATTCCCCTACTGCTATTAGTATACTGTCTATATTTGTTTGACTGTGTGGTGTGCCCTCTCTAGGGTTATTTCATTTGTCTGTGTGGGGTATTGGGCTTGTTTGGGGATTGGGAGAGCTGAGACTTGTGATGATGAAGCCATTGGAGATCAAAGATATTGAAGTCCAACTTCCAGAGTTGATGAAGAGATCCTTTGCTGGCAGCTGTTGAGGAGCATAGGGTTTAGGAGCTAGGCAGAGCTCTAGAGTAGAACTTGATTCACAAACATGGAAGGCCTTGTCTGCCTCCATTCTTTCTCTATGATTCAAAGTCTCTTTCAAATATCCACCTCCTTCCTTTGGAAGGATCAGTGAATGTGTTTGAGAGATAGAACTTTTGAGGGAAAATTGTTTGTATAATGTTAACAGTTAATGAGCCACCCTTGGTAGGTAGTTGACTGTTTAACATTCACTTCATCTTGTTGACTGATATTCCTCTTGGAGATTGAGCCTGGAAGAAAAGCCATTGCAGACTGAAGACTGATGATAAAGACCTTGTTTGAAGGCCCTGGAGATGGAGATTGATGCTTGCTTGAAGCTTATAGCTGTTGGAGATGACTTGAAGACAGATCTTGATGCAGAGCTGCTGTGGCTGTTTTTTTTTTTTTGCTGTTTATTTCTTGATGTATTGATTGGTTTTCCCTGACTGTATTGTTTGCTGTTTACCCTGTTGGGTTGAAAGTGAATTCTGTTCACTTTTGCCTATTGTTTTCTAGGTTCGAGGTTGAGTGGGACTCCCTTGCCTCGCTTATATTGCTGCATTCATGCATTTTACTGCTTTATTGTATATATGCTATTGTTTCTGTTTCCGTTCACCCCTTAGGATATCTGTTTCTCTCTGCGCAAGAGAGGAGCATGATAAACATTAGGTCTTAACCCATGCATGATAAAACTAGGTTAGTCTAATTCCCTTCGCAACCGTAGGTTAGAGTTCTGTCTCTTCTTTCTCAAAACAAACAGAAAAACACAATAAGATTTCAAACACAATAAAAGACACTTCTTCCGTAAAAGAATGTGAACTCATCAAAACGTCATTTTTGTCCGCTTGGACCAGTAATCAGAAAAACCCTTTTTTAGAAGGAATAAAAACAATCAAGACAGACTTGTGTCGTACGTGGCCCGAACTACGTTTGCTCTGATCTTTCATGCTGTATGAAAGTACGTAGGCATAGGATGCGATATCCTAGCGAGCAATCTTCCCCTCCTTTCCCGTAGGTAGGCGAACTACGTTGACTCTGATTTCTCATTCCAGACGGGAATACGTAGGCATAAAGTGCGATACTTTTCCGAGTCATTTTCTTTTCTTTTAACCCTTAACCTTTAGTTTAGATAGAAATAACAATCCGTACTAGAAAACAAGCGTGGATCCCGTCGAGTACGACAGACGTGAGGGGTGCTAATACCTTCCCCTTGCGTAACCGACTCCCGAATCCAGGATTTGGTTGCGATGACCATTCCTTTCCCCGTTTTGCGTTAGGTTTACTCTGAGCATTTCCTTTCCCTCCGTTGGGATAAATAACGCACGGTGGCGACTCTTCTGTTCAGCTGGCGCCGATTTTCACAGTAGCGACAGCTGGCGACTCTGCTGGGGATCCAACGTCCCCTGGCTGCTAAGGACTGCGATAGTCCTTATGCATTTGGGATCCAACGTCCCTTAAGAGAGTCAATCCTAGCGCTTGTTTTCCCGTCGAGGATTTTGTATGGATTTATATTTTGTCATTTACCTTCAGCTATATTATTGATATTATTGCTATTGGGGTGTGACGGGTGTTCCATGATTGAGAGATAAGCCTGACCTAGGCTTGAGTGCACCTAGAATTAGAGTAGAAAGTAGTGGGCGCGTGCCGGCTTTGCTTGCATTAGTGTCTCATGAAATCTACACTCGGACGAGGTTCTTCTGGTTGGCTTCTTTTTCTACCCTTTGGGTCGAAGGGGTTGTTGGTCAGCTGAATTGTCGACTCCGGGAACCGATCATTTGGAAGTTGGCTAAGTGAGGCCTCTTCAGGATTTGATGATGCCACTCCTTCTGGGAATCGTATCATCAACCCTGAAAGTCTGTGACGCCGACGACCGCATAGGATGCCATACTTGTGTCAGTTACTAGGACATCCACCTGTGAGAGGGTTTGGGTTTATACAGGTAACTAGACCTTCAGATACCGGTTATTTCTTGATCTGAGATCCTGGGTAGTTATGGAGAGTTCTGAGGTCTGTCAGAGACTAGTTGGAGAGTTCTGAGGTCTGTCAGAGACCAGTTGGAGAGTTCTGAGGTCTGTCAGAGACCAGTTGGAGAGTTATGAGGTCTGTCAGAGACCAGTCAGAGTTATGTTAGGGGGTCTATCAGAGACCAGTGTTGGAGTTTTGTTTTAGGTCTATCTGAGACCAGGGTTTGAGTAATTCTGGAGGGTCTATCTGAGACTTCTTGATATGGTTCAGGCTTCTCAACTATGGCATTTGGTCCATGTTGCATGTTACTTGCATTGCATTGTTTGCATACCCATTATCATTGCATCCCATTAACGTGTGTCTGTGCTGCAGGTGCATTTGCATATTCCCTGGTTCTAGTGCCCGGACTTCTGAGTATTGATTATGGCTGGATTGAGGAAGACAGTTGCGTATAAGCTACCTACACCTGATATTACTCCTTTGCTTGGTCTGATGTCTCTTGTTGATGACGAGGTTAGGAGAAGTTTCAAAATGAGTCATGGAAGATTGCTGAGATTAGTCTGCAAGCCAACTGCTGATGAGATGAATGGGTTGTACACCTTGATGCAATTCTATGATCCTGCATTGAGATGTTTCATGTTTGCTGACTTTATTCTGGGGCCTACCATTGAGGAGTATGTGGAGTTTACTGAGCTACCAGTACAGAACAAGGTTCCCTTTATTCACTCTGCTGCTGAGCCCAAGTTGGAGGACTTAGCTAAGGCCTTGCACATGAACGCTGCTGAACTACTAGTGACTTCTTGGCTTGGGGTCCCAGGTTTCTCCCTTGATTTTCTGGTTAGCAAAGCTCAAGAGTACGCCAAGAACGGATGTTGGGTGGTTTTTAACGCTATTTTGGCTCTATGCATTTATGGAATTGTGCTGTTTCCCAACTTACCCAATTTTGTGGACTTGGACGCTTTCCATCTGTTTGCTGCTGGCAACCCGGTGCCCACTTTGATCGGAGATTTCTATCATTCACTGCACTATAAAAATGAAAACAGAAGGGGAAAGACTGTTTACTGTTGTGCGCCACTGTTGAATATGTGGTTTAAGAGTCATCTTCCCCTGAAGGGACCTTTTGTGGATAGTGCAACTGCAGCTAGCTGGCCAGAGCGCCTGATGAGGCTATCTTCCGAAGACATCGAGTGGTTTGACCGAGACTTGCTGGGGTCTGAGCTTATCTCCAGTTGTTCTGGGTATCCGAATGTTCCGTTGATAGGAAGAAAAGGGTGTATCAACTACAACCCATCTCTGTTCGTCCGCCAGTTTGGATACGCGTTGAAGAACCCACCAAAGGAGGAAGAAGTACAGGAATCTCTGTACTTCATCGGTGATTTGAAAGGAGAGTTACTAGCCAAGCTGCAGCACGCCTGGACGCATATTAACAGAAGAGGGAAGCCACTGTTGGGGAAGAATGATTGTCAGGCTTATGCACCCTACAGAGTTTGGATCCAGGAGAGAGCGAGACAATTACTGATGCCATTTCCAGCTGCACCAGTCCCTGTTCATATTCCGGTAGAAGAGCCAACTACTGTTACTAGGGAAGCCTACGAGCGAGTTGTTAAAGAAAAGGAAGCTTTGATGAAGATCAATGAAGGGTTAGAGCAAGAACTAGCTCAGATACGCAGTGAGAAAAACAAGGCCGTGCATGCTTTCCAAGAGCAGATCGAACTAGTAAACAGACTAGGGGCTGAGTTGACTGAGGAGAAGAATAAGCGTGAACGTCTGGGGCAAGAGTTCAGAAGCTCCCATGACATGTTGGAATCCAAAAAGAAAGCACTCGACGCAGCACACCGAGAAATCTCTTCTTGTAACAAGACTTGGAATGCTACGCTCACCAACAATAAAAAGAGGGAAGATAAATTGAAGCAGCAAATTTCTGACATCGAAGAGCAGTTGAAGGCTAGCATTAAGAAGTATGAAGAAGAGGTGATGACCAGGTATAGTCTCCAGAATGCATTGAACAAGGCCATCGAAGGCAGGAACGAAGCTGTGTCTCAGAAGCGGAAGCTAGAGGATCGCTTTGGAGAAGGGGCATGGGAAGAAACCGCTGGTGACGTGCGACGTGTTCTCAAGAGAAGAAACCAGCTGGTTGAAGGGATGCTTACCCGACCAGGTCATCCAGAGACCAAGAAGTTAATAGAAGAGTACCGGGCTTATGGGAGTATTTGATCATTTCATGTATTAACTTGTATGCTTTATTTGCATAGTGCTGACCATCACCAGTATTGTTGGTTGAGGTCATGCCTTCTTATTGTACTCAGTGATATTGTATTCTTGGCTTATTGGATTTCTCTGCAATATATGAGGCTTTCTATGATTCAGCTCTGATCTTCATATTGCTAGCACTGTCACTGCACTGGCACCTTCGCACTAGAATCGGGGAATGATGTTCCCTAATGCACAGACACATTGCATTGCATTCATATTCATATTGCATTTCAGGTGATTATTGGATGATATCTTATTCCTGCACTGTACCAGTTCTTTTCAGGATTGCAGATCAGCGCCCGCACCGATACTCCACTCGCACCAACTGTCGAAGAATCATGGATCAAATGCAGAACGAGATGCAAGATATGCGTGAGAAGTTGGCACTCTTCATGCAGACAATGAAGACTATTGCAAAAGGTCAGGAGAATTTGCAAGCTATGGTGTAGCCTCTGTTGGCAAGAAATGCTGTACATGGGAATGAGGATCATCAGTCTGTGCGAGTCGACACTGTTCATGGGGACGGTACTCCCACACCAGTGGCTCCACCTGTAGTCAATATACCTGCTGTTAATGTCAACAACGCTACTGCTGCTGGGAACGGTAACGTTGGAATTGGGAACGAGACTGCTGTCCATAACGTTGGGCTTGGAGATGTTAACTTGGGTGATAATATGGGAGGCAACGGCTTCGGTAATGCTGGATTCGGTTTCAATGACCAGGGATTCGATAATACTGGGAAATATGGTTTCAATGCTCAAGGCTTTGGGCAAGACGGATATGGTATGACCAATCAGGGTTATGGAGGATTTGGAAATGGAAATGGCGCTGGGTTGATGACTTTTGGACCTGCTGGAATTGCTCCGGGATACGGCAACAGAGGGCGAGGCCCGATAATGAATCAGATTAGAGCTGGCCGTAATAATGGATACGATGGGTATGGAGCTGGGAATGGTCTGTGGCAAGAGGATCAGCAAGAGGACGCTTTCTCCGGTGGAGGTTTCGAGGGGCCTATGGATGACTCCCAGAGGATCAGAATGCTAGAAGAGCAGATGAGGGGGGTCGTAAATCAAAGTGCTGTGGGCTTAGACATGTCAACAATGGGTCTGGTGCCTGGCTTGAGGGTGCCAATCAAATTCAAAGCTCCTACATTTGATAAGTATAAAGGGGACACTTGTCCAAAAGTGCACGTGCGGTCATATTACAGAAGGATGTCTGCGTATTCAACTGATGAGAGGATGCTAATGCATTTCTTTCAAGATAGCTTGTCAGGTCCTTCCCTCGAATGGTATATGGGGTTGGAGCCAACTCATATAAAGACATGGAAGCAGCTGGCAGAGGCATTTGTAGCTCACTATAAGTATAATAGCGACTTGGCACCCAACCGGGTCCAATTGCAAGGGTTGTCCCAAAAGAAGGGCGAGAGCTTTAAAGAGTATGCGCAAAGATGGCGCGACATGGCTGCTAGGGTCCATCCTCCTCCAGAGGACAAGGAAATGAATGACATGTTCATTGGAACATTCACCGGCATGTTTTATGACAAGTTGTTTCACACATCTTTGGGCAGTTTCTCAGACTTAATTCTGATGGGAGAAAAGATTGAAAGTAACATTAAACAGGGAAGATTCCAAGCTGAGGAATCTACTGCATCTGGCAGTAACAGAAAGGCTTTTGGTGGGCGCCGTCAGGGCGATGCAAGCGCAGTGTTTGGGGGCCGAGGCCGGGGCCGGGGCAGAGGTCGAAACCAGTATAATCAGCCGCAGCAGGTGGCGAGTGTTACTATTCCGTTTCAACAGCAACCATTTCAACAACGACAACAACAACAGCAACAGCAGCCACAGCAGGGGGCACAGCCTGCTCAGCGCAGATTCCAGGGGGGTAAACCAAGGAGAGTGTTCAATAAGTCTCCTTCAACGTATGCAGATTTGTTACAGACGTTGTTAGGGTTGAACTTGGTAGAAAAGAGAACTCTGGCACCAATAACGGGAACTCCTCCGTACGGTTATGATGCAAGCAGGCACTGTGAATTCCACTCTGGGGCTCCGGGCCACGATGTAGAGGGTTGCCATGCGTTTAAGCACGTAGTGCAGGATCTATTGGATAGTAAGGCTATCAATTTTGGAACGGCGGGTCCGAATATAGTGCAGAAGTCCATGCCTAATCATGGGGCAAATGCCATTTTGACCGAGGAGGGTTTGCATTTGATTATGAATGTGGATGATCTAAAGACGCCGCTGAGCGAGATAAAGAGCAGACTGTTGCAAGGTGGTGTGTATCCAGGATGTAACGAGTATTGTTTAGAATGCTGGATCCTAGCTGGGGGTTGTGATGACTTAAAGAAGGGCATTCAGGCGTTAATAGATGGAGGTACATTGCAGTTTGACCGAGCAGCAATTGAAGAGCCTGCAGGGGCATTGGTAGATAATCAAAATGATGTGTCCACTGTAACGATTCCTCGAAAGACAATCACTATAACGGCACCGACCCAGCAACCACTGATCACCATAACCAAGGCTGGACCAATCCCGTACGAAAGCACAAAAGCAGTCCCATGGTCATATGGGTTGGAAGTGTATTGTGACGGAGTAAAGATTGATGTTAATAAGAAGCCAGCTGAGACTGTAGACAATGTTGTCGGTACCGGAGGTATGACAAGGAGTGGGAGAATCTTCATCTCGCCTGAGGTAGAGGCCGAAAGACTGGCAAAAGGGAAGGGAAAGATGGTTGAGAATGTCCCAGTGCAGGGGAATGAAAAAGAAGCGGCATCGAAGGATGTGGAAGAGTTCATGCGTTTGATTCGTAAAAGCGATTATAAAATTGTTGAGCATCTGCAACAGATGCCGTCAAAGATTTCTATACTGTCGTTGCTATTGTGTTCTGAGGCTCACAGAAATGTATTGCTGAAGGTCCTGGATACTTCCTTCGTACCCCAAGATGTTTCCGTGAATCAGCTGGAAGGGGTGTTAGCGCATGTGAATGCAAGCCATAGCTTGGGCTTTACAGATTTCGATTTGACCCCGAAGGGGAGAGATCATAATATGGCGCTGCACGTCTCTGTGGAATGTAGAGGATCAGTCATGTCTCATGTACTGGTAGACACCGGATCATCCTTAAACGTGCTGCCCAAGAAAGCGATGATGAAGCTAGATGTCAGAGGAATCCTGTGCACGCCCAGTGACTTGGTAGTCAGGGCATTTGATGGGACGCGAAGAACAATTTTTGGATCTATAACATTGCCTCTACAGGTGGGGCTGGAGGTTTTTGCGACTGAATTTTATATCATGGACATCCAGCCTGCATACAGCTGCCTGCTCGGAAGACCTTGGATTCATGGTGCTGGGGCAGTCACGTCTACCTTGCATCAAAAGTTGAAATATATGGTAGGAGACAACGTGGTCACTGTATGCGGAGAAGAAGACATCCTGGTCAGCCATCTGTCGTCATTTAAGTATGTGGAGGTCGATGGAGAGATTCACGAAACACCCTGCCAGGCATTTGAAGGGTTGCGCATCAAGGACAAAGGTCCCGGGTCGAGCAAAGTGTCGGAGATAGCTGTCTCGTCGTATAAGGAAGCTCAAGCTCTAGTAGAGACTGGTGAGACCTAGGGCTGGGGCAAAGTGCTGGATATTCCTGTGAAGATGGACCGATTCGGGTTGGGATATCAACCGTCATCATCAACACCTGCTGTGGGGGCACCCCGTTTCCGAGGACCAATAACCATCACTGCTAGTGGAGTATGTCATGAGACCGTCAACGCTGCTTCAGAGTCTGACGAAGGAGACAGCGACTGCGATATGGACGCCTGGATTCAGCCGAGCGTGCCAGGACAGGGATTGTGCAACTGGTCTATTCAGGAGATTGTTCCTGTGACTCTTAAACAGTAATGCCTTGTTTTATTAATTGTTGAACAATTTGGTGTCTTGCCCGGGGCATCATGATTTGCTTAGGGCTGTGCTTTTATGAACATTGCGTGTTTATCATTAAATAAAAGGCGTTTTTCATGTGCAAATATTGAGATCTCTGTTTTTCTTGTTTTGTATTTTTCAATAAAATGGCAACGTGGTTATTCGCTTTATACGCATTTTGAAGCATTTAACCATTCCTTTTGCAGGATAACATTTTCAGATGACATCCTTGAACCACCTATGACTCGTCCCGACTTTGGGCACCCGGTATTTCAGGCCGAAGAAGAGATTGTCGAAGATAGTGACGTTCCTGAAGAATTGTCTTGGTTGGTGAAGCAAGAAGAACGTGTCATTCTGCCTCACGAAGAGGTCATCGAAATTATTAACCTGGGGTCGGAAGGGGTTGAAAAGAACATCCGTATAGGAGCCGCGCTGCAGAACGACGTCAAGCGAAGACTGGTTGAAATGCTCAGAGAGTATAGTGATGTGTTCGCTTGGTCGTATGAAGACATGCCTGGGCTCGATACAGATATGGTTGTGCATCGTCTGCCGTTGAAAGAAGAATGCTCGCCGGTCAAACAAAAGCTTCGCAGGACTAGACCGGATATGGCAGTGAAGATCAAAGAAGAGGTTCAAAAACAGTGGGATGCTGGTTTCCTAGCTGTGACAAAATATCCCTCATGGGTCGCTAACATTGTACCAGTGCCAAAGAAAGACGGTAAAGTAAGAATGTGCGTAGATTACCGTGACTTAAATAAAGCGAGCTCGAAAGATGATTTTCCGCTTCCTCATATCGATGTGCTAGTTGATAATACTGCTCAATACTCCGTATTCTCCTTCATGGATGGCTTCTCAGGCTATAATCAGATTAAAATGGCGCCAGAGGACATGGAGAAGACTACTTTCATAACGCCTTGGGGAACATTTTGTTATAAAGTGATGCCCTTTGGGTTGAAGAATGCTGGGGCAACGTATCAGCGTGCAATGACGACTCTTTTCCATGATATGATGCATAAAGAGATCGAAGTTTATGTTGACGATATGATTGCCAAATCCCAGACGGAGGAAGAGCATTTGGTGAATCTGCTGAAGTTATTCAAAAGGCTTACGAAGTTCAGGCTGAGACTGAACCTTAACAAGTGCACCTTCGGGGTGAGATCGGGTAAACTACTGGGGTTTATCGTAAGCGAAAAAGGAATAGAGGTTGATCCTGCAAAAATAAAAGCAATTCAAGAGATGCCGACGCCTAAAACAGAGAAAGAGGTGCGCGGGTTTTTAGGGAGGTTGAACTACATCGCCCGGTTCATATCTCACCTAACTGCTACGTGTGAACCATTGTTCAAGCTGTTAAAGAAAGATCAAGCTGTAACGTGGAACGAAAATTGTCAAAAGGCGTTCGATAAAATAAAGCAGTATTTGCAGGAGCCTCCTATTTTGATACCTCCAGTGGCAGGGAGACCCTTGATTATGTATTTGACAGTTCTTGAGGGAAGTATGGGTTGTGTTCTCGGTCAACACGACGAGACAGGAAGAAAAGAGCATGCGATCTATTACTTGAGTAAGAAATTTACTGAATGCGAATCTCGATACTCAATGCTTGAGAAAACTTGTTGCGCGCTAGCCTGGGCCGCCAAGCGTTTGAGGCAATACATGCTGAATCATACAACCATGCTCATCTCGAAGATGGATCCTATCAAATATGTATTCGAAAAGCAGGCATTATCCGGGAGAATTGCCCGTTGGCAGATGGTCTTGACTGAATATGACATCCAGTACGTCTCGCAAAAGGCTATAAAGGGGAGTGTATTGTCTGAGTATCTGGCAGAGCAGCCTATTGAAGATTACCAATCGATAAGGTTTGATTTTCCTGACGAGGATATCATGTACCTAAAGATGAAAGATTGCGAAGAGCCTTTTCCAAACGAAGGACCAGAATTGGGTTCCAAATGGAAGTTGATATTTGACGGAGCTGTGAACGCTTACAGTAGCGGAATAGGGGCAATCATCACCACTCCACACGGGTCGCACATCCCGTTTACTGCTCGATTGACCTTTTCAGTTACCAATAATGAGGCCGAATACGAAGCTTGTATCATGGGGCTTGAAGAGGCCATTGATTTGCGAATCAAAAATCTAGACGTATACGGAGACTCAGCTCTGGTGATAAATCAAATAAAAGGAGAATGGGAGACACGTCAGCCCAATTTAATACATTACATGAACTATGCAAGGAGATTGTTGCCTTTCTTTGACAAGGTTGAATTTCATCATGTACCGCGAGCGGAGAATCAGATGGCTGACGCCCTGGCCACTTTGTCTTCCATTTACAAAGTCAACTTCTGGAACGAGGCTCCCAGAATTATTATCTCTCGGCTTGACAGACCAGCCTTTGTATTTGCTATTGACGAAGCATCTGACGACAAACCGTGGTATTTTGATATCCTTAATTTCCTGAAAAATAAAGAGTATCCGGCTGGGGCATCCAGTCAAGATCAGAAGACTCTCAGGAGATTAGCGGGTAATTTCTATTTGAATCTGGATGGTGTCTTATACAGAAGAAATCACGACTTGGTGCTGCTGCGTTGTGTAGATGAAAAAGAGGCAAAGCTGCTCATGGAGGAAATACATGAAGGTACATTTGGTACGCATGCTGGTGGGCATGCTATGACGAGGAAGCTGCTGCGGGCAGGTTATTTTTGGCTGACTATGGAAACTGATTGTTTCAAGTTTGCAAGGAAGTGCCACAAGTGCCAAATCTATGCTGATAAGATCCATGTGCCTCCGAGTCCTCTGAATGTGATGTCATCGCCATGGCCATTTTCGATGTGGGGAATCAATATGATTGGAAAGATCGAGCCGACAGCTTCTAATGGGCACCGGTTCATTCTAGTAGCAATCGATTATTTCACCAAATGGGTGGAAGCGGCGTCTTACGCAAATGTAACCAAGCAGGTGGTGGCCAGATTCATCAAGAGAGATATCATTTGTCGATATGGAATCCCCGAGCGGATAATCACTGACAATGGTTCAAACCTGAATAACAAAATGATGAAGGAGCTCTGTCAGAATTTTAAGATCGAACATCACAACTCCTCCCCTTACCAACCCAAGATGAATGGCGCTGTTGAGACGGCCAATAAGAATATAAAGAAGATCGTCCCAAAAGATGGTGGTGACCTATAAGGATTGGCACGAGATGCTACCTTTTGCTTTGCACGGTTATCGTACGACGGTACGCACATCAACCGGGGCAACCCCATTCTCGTTGGTATACGGAATGGAGGCAGTGCTACCACTGGAAGTTGAGATCCCTTCTCTGAGGGTATTACGAGATGTTCAGCTAGACGAGGCAGAATGGGTGAAAGACAGGTTGAACCAATTGAGTTTAATGGATGAGAAGAGGCTAGCTTCTCTAGCATACAGTCGTTTGTACCAGAGCCGAATGAAGAAAGCATATGATAAGAAGATACATCCTCGGAGCTTTCAGACGGGCGACCTTGTGCTGAAAAGGATTCTCCCGCCACAGGCAGATCACAGGGGCAAGTGGACCCCCAGTTACGAAGGGCCATACGTTGTCAGAAAAGTCTTTTCAGGAGGGGCTTTGTTGTTGTCCACCATGGACGGTGAAGACTTTACGTCGCCTGTGAATTCGGACGCAGTTAAAAAATACTTTGCTTAAAATTGACCCGCTGGACAGAAAAAAGAGAGTCCAGGCAAAAATGGGGCATCCTGGCGAACCAAAAACAGAATGAAAGGTTCGGGCAAAAGTTAGGGATAAAATTGGAAAAATGTACACCCGCGAAGTTGAAAACCTACACTGGGCGGCTTCGGCAGAAAAGGGTGTCCCGGTGAACTGAAAACCCGTAAAGGGCGGTTCACGCAAAAGTTAGGGATTTGAAAAGCAAATGACGGCGGTCCGAATTCGATACTGCATTGAGCTTTGGTGCGGGAGAATATACTCGAGAGGTCGATTATCGGATACAATCTCTTCGGAAGTGTGGATACTGGGAAAGCATTAGAGTCGGGCGAGTCATAGGAGGATCAGCTCGTGGTGTTCATCTACATCCCGTTGCCGACATGTGTACAAATTTAATTTGTAAATATATTTATGCTTCTTGTGCATACTTGTATGTTTGTCATGTGTAGCTTCCTCTTTTCAGGAGTTACATCCCGTGTACAAAACTCCGCCCATTCAGGGGCCCAATCAATAAAATATGTTATTCAGTATTTGATGCTGGTTCTTTACTGTTTTGTGCATGATAAAACGCCTAGGATTGATGAAACTAGCATGTGCATAACGTCACTGGCCCTTGCCAATAATTGCTAAAACTTTGAATTAACTGAAAATGATGTCACTAACGCTAACCTGAATAGATTTGGTTGCGTAGACTTGTCTTGTCTTGTTTGTGGTGTTGCAGGGTTCATAGCCGCATGAAGAGGACGATCAAAAGATTGCAGTAACAAAAGACTCGCTCCCTACGCAGGTCGTGCTTCTAAGATAGCATTGTTCCTTATTGAAGAATGATCGAATTCCCCAGCTAGTCGTAGATTATCCAAAGGATATTCTCCAGCAAAATCGTTTGTCCTTAGCAGGGTTTGGCGGTTCCTAGATCGAAGGCTGTATTCAGACAGTGCATCTCAAGCAGAGTGGTTCAGCCTCAGAAGATTAATATTTCCAATTTGTGAGCTGTATCCAGACAGTTCACCTTTCCCCGCAGGGTCATTTACTCTCTCTCAGCGGAGTCAGTTGATTTTTCCCAAGAGAATTATCCCATCCCCAGTGGAGTTCTCTTTTCAGCAAGTGTTTTCATTCCTCCCAGTGGAACTCGAAGATTAAGACTCTCCCCGGCAGAGTTGGCTGTGTGCCCTGGCATTTATTTTGCCGGAATACCGTGTGATATCCGTTCACTCTCCAGCAGAAGTCCAATCATACCAGGCGCACCTGCTATTCTCCAGCAGAGTTATATTCCCCAGCAGGGTGCTACTTCAATGAGGCGCTTGGTTTAAGTTCCCAATTTCCCAGCTGAGTCGACTTCACTCTTCCAGCATTCATTTTGCTGGAATAATTCTGTAGCACCTGGCTATCCCCAGCGGAGTCGGCATTGTCTTCAGCATTTATTTTGCTGAAGCCGTTTCTGTATCCCAGCGGTTCGAGTCTGCATTTGCATCGGCATATAGGATCATACTTGCATCCACCAAACAAAAACGCGCAGCATTTCCATGTCGAATAGAGCATTGTGTCATTGTCAAACATATGCATTTTGAAGCATAAACCAGGTTGGCTAGCCGTTTGTTTCAAGTATTGTTATCTTGCAGGTGGAGAGAGCTCTTGCTCAAATGAATTACCAAACGTTCAAGATCTCGACGTGAGATATTCAACGATAATGTCAGTTTTGGCATTATTCCCCACAGAGTTATCATGATGAAGTTCTCTTTGTCTCCGAATAAAGTTATTTGTGTAAATTTCTCGTGTTCTCCCCGCCAGGGTTAGTAGGCAAAAGCTCTCCTCATTCCCAAGCAGAGTTATTTGTCAGCAAAAGGTTCATGAATCAGAATTTCAGAGGCTGCCGCCGGTTATTAGAACAGGCGTCCGGTAGTTTGGTTTCCAGATATCCCCAGTAGAGTCCGCCCCAAAGTCGCTGTCACGTCAGTGCTAAGAAGTTTGTGGGTGGGGACCAATGGAGAAATGGGTCCTTACGTGGACAATTTATTCCTATATTGACGGGATTTTCTTCGTGCCAGAGAAGTGGGTGTCCTAACGTGGACAGATTTGATTTCTTGGTATTGATTGAATGTGAAGTCATAATGTTGACAGAATTGATTACTCCTTGTGTTGGTGTCATGACGTGGACCATTTATTTCCAGCAGATAGCTTTATTCGTAATGGCGAGATGTGCGTCCTGACGTGGACAAAGTTTATAGTTCTTCGTGATGACAAGATACGAGAGTCCTGACGTGGACAAATTTATCCTTCTTCGTGTTGTTGGCAAAGTGTGAGTCCTGACGTGGACGAGTTTTGTTTCCCCAGCAAGTCGAAGACGCGTAAGTCCTGACGTGGACGAGTTTTATTTCCTCAGCAAGTCAAGATTGGAGTCCTTACGTGGACAAATCAAGAAGAGAGTTATTCCTAACGTGGAAAGGTGGGTCCTAACGTGGACGATGTAGTCCTAACGTGGACAAGTTAGTTCCTTACGTGGAAAGATTGTGATTCCTTATGTGGAAAAAAGATGTGTTCCTTACGTGGAAGAGTTTAGTCCTGACGTGGACAGATCAAGATAAGATTGTGATTCCTTACGTGGAAAGAAGATGGTTTCCTTACGTGGAAAGAAGATTGATTCCTTACGTGGAAAGATAAGATCGTTTCCTTACGTGGAAAGATGGCATTCCTTACGTGGAAGAACGATGTATTCCTTACGTGGAAAGTTTAGTCCTGACGTGGACAGATTCAGAAAAGAAGTTGGTTTCCTTACGTGGAAAGATGTGATTCCTTACATGGAAAAAAGATGTGTTCCTTACGTGGAAGAGTTTAGCCCTGACGTGGACAGATACAGAAGAGATGATTCCTTATGTGGACGGTGTTATTCCTAACGTGGAAGAGTTTATTTCCTAACGTGGACGATTTATTTCTGATGAGGTGCAGACGAATTATCCCCAGCAAAGTTGCCGAGATGTTTCGTGTTGACGGCAGGTGGAGTCCTAACGTGGGCAAGTTTAGTTGAGGTTTCTTTGTGTTGACGAAACAGGAGTCCTAACGTGGACAAGTTTTTCGATGATAGGATCTTTTTCAGGCTGATGAAAATAATCCCCAGCACGTCGCTAATGGATCAGTTGGTTGCTGTAACAGCTAGATTCAGTTGATGAATGTCGTTCCCCAAGCAGTGGTGCAGTTTATTTCTACGGTTGGCCAATTTTCGGGTTCTTAGTATTCAACCGTCTCGTACCGCGAATGTTTGAAGGCCGTTCGCTCTTCACCCAATCGGGTCCAAGTCGCTTGAATAGGGGCAGCTGTTGCACCCTAAAATTTGCTCAACCTATTTCACTTGGTTTATGTTTCAATTGCATTAGCATTTGCATATAGAGTCATGTACATAGTCTGATCATCTGCATAGCATAGCATAGCAAATCATCCAACAAGGGACCAATCACTATTCTCATCTCTGTGAGCCTATCAAGAGGTTATTATTCAAATTCAAGCATATCCAAGTCATCAGAAAGAATTTGAAAACTGAGAAGTCAATGGATCAAGCAGTGAATCTATCTCCTATCTGAAGATCATCAAAGAAGTTGTGAGCTGTGAATTGAGCATGGAGAGTATGTGGACATCATGGGAGACTTAGAAAGTCATTTGGAGAAGGAGACAAGTCATTGATGTGAGCACAAGAGTTGCAGTTGAAGACAGTCAACTAGGGTTTCATCTGGGTCAACTCTGGGTCAACCCTAGGTCAAAGGATTGATTGAAAGGCATTGAGGGATATTGGAGAGATGTGGGATTCATCATTTGACATGTAGATAAGGATGTGGTGATGTGCTAAGAAGAAATCAAGAGAAATCAAGGAGAAGAGGAGTTTCTAAATTAAGGTTTCTGTGTAAAATCCCCTGGTTTAGGTCAAACTTCCAAGCAAGATAAGTCAAAATGCAAGCTTCAAATGGATCCTTGGTCAACATGAAACTTGTAGAGGATCTAAAGACCTTTAAGTTTAGTGGTGGAAGACATCAAGGAGATTTATAGAACTCAAGTTATGATCCTTGCAAGTTACAGGTCATCTGAGGTATCTGAAATTTTGTCTGTGAAAGTTACTTGTCTTCTAAGCAACTTTTACCCTTCAAGGAGATTTCAAATGAATTTATGGTCAACATAAGAGTTGTTCCTCATTGTCTTAGATTTCTAGAATGGTATGGTATGCCTTCATATGATTTTTGGAACTCTACTTATGGTCTTGGCAAGCAAAGGGTATTTTGGTCATCTGAGAATTACAGGTCATTTCAAGCCTATGCCCAAAACTCATACAAGGAAGCTTCAAATGGAAAACTTCACAGCATCAAACTTGCTCCAAATGACATTTTTAGTCTAGAAAAGTGACCATGAAAGATTGTAAAGACTCATAGCTCAAGGTTTCAAAATTGGTGGATTCAATGAATAAAAAATGACCTAAATTTGAGATTTTTCATAATTTGACGAAATGGGATGAAATTATAGGTCATTTTGATTGGAAAAAATGTTTTAAGAACATTGGAAAAAGTAGAATTTTGAGTTTGGTTCAAGAATTGAAATATATGCATGGTTACTTACAAATGAAGTTACATAATCCAAATCCAAGGGAAAGTGTGCATGGGAAGGTTCTACAAACTTCTAGGGCTTTCTATTCTCATCTATATATTGAATGAAGTAACTCCATGCCATGGTTGGTGATTCATTGTGCTCATAATATCAAGTTTCACACCATTCTTCCATTTTGCAAAAGCATCTCAAACTTCATCAAACTTTCATCAATTTCCATTTTGCTTGATCTGATCATCATCACCATCATTCATAGATCACAATTCACACAAGAATTTGGTTGAATTGGAGAGGAATCGTGCCATACAACTTCATCATCCAAGGTGCAAGAAATTTGGAATTGCTAGATTCAAGAGGATTGAACAAGAATCTTTGCATACAGAACAAAGAATTGAGTGTGTTGATCAATTTCCAATCACTGCAAGCATCAGATCCAAGGATTTCCATAGCTGTTTTCACCATTTACATCAGGTTAGATTTCTATTCGAATTTCTTGTTTTAGTTAGAATCATAGAGATTTGTTAGGTTAGAACTGTTAAGATAGGTTAGAGGATGGATTCCACAAAGTTTGATGAAGTTTCATGAGGTTTGCCATATGTGTACCAAAACTGTTAGAGCTTATAACATCAAGAATAATGCACGATAATCTTAGGTTTGTAGCTTAATTTGTTCAGCATGAATTGTAGTTTGTGTTAGGGTAAGGTTTGGAAGAAATTGGAAGAGTTGATATCAGGTGAAAATGGTGGAACCGAGTTACTATACCTATCGGGTTTGAAGTTTGAGTGAGTTTTAGAATAAGCTATGGACATGGTTGTGTAGAGGGGAGAGAATGGAGTGTTTTTGGTTTTTTTCTCGTGAGCTTTCATGGAGAGTCAAGGGAGAACCGAGCAGTGGAAAGTTCATGCACGATGGTGAAGTTTCAGAAACCCTAGGGTTTCTAAGGTTGAAGACGAAGCGAGAGCCACACGATCCAGGGTTTGACTTGGACATGGGATGAGATCTGAGGGTCTCGGTTTAAACTGAAAACGGAGGGAGATTCAAAAAGTGCAACGCACCATTTCATTAAACCTTTTCTAATGGGCCTCACAATCCCTTGCTTTTCACACCCTCCCAAACGCAGGCCCAATGATTTTTAACTAAAAATCTTACTTAATGTACCGCTTCTTGTTTTATTATTTTTTTTGAGTTTTCTGAAACCAATTGGGCCCAGACGCGCTTGCTATGCGCGCCCCCCAGTCTGGGCCCATCCTTTTATTTCAATTGATTTTATTACTTGCTGCACCCCCTGGTCCAATTAATCTCATTTTAATTTCTTTCAAAAATGTTAATTCTTTCAAAATTCATAACAAATAGAAAAATGCATGTTTTTTAATGGTTGTTTTTGCATATTGTTCATATTTTTGTCAAGAAAATTACCATTCAAAAAAAAAATTGGTATTTCATTTTATTTTTCTATTTTTAGCATATTTTTCTTTTAAATAGGATTAAATAATGTTTAGTTTAATGCATGAATTTGTTAATTTTGGTTTGATTAGATGCTTTAATATTTTTGATCCATTCTTTTTAGGTTGATTAATATAGAATGTTATCTTGTATATACAATTTAGTTCATATTTTTAGGATTTAATTTTAGGTGATTTGTTTAGGTGTGAATAACATGATCAAAACTAGGGTTTAGGAGATAACATAGGAGAATTAAATCATTTCCCTTAAGAGTTGTAGATTGAATCTTTGGGGTATGGGACTATAGGGATTATGGGTAGCTAATAGATCCCTTAGAAAATATTAGGATTCCCTTACTGCTATTAGTATACTGTCTATATTTGTTTGACTGTGTGGTGTGCCCTCTCTAGGGTTATTTCATTTGTCTGTGTGGGGTATTGGGCTTGTTTGGGGATTGGGAGAGCTGAGACTTGTGATGATGAAGCCATTGGAGATCAAAGAGATTGAAGTCCAACTTCCAGAGTTGATGAAGAGATCCTTTGCTGGCAGCTGTTGAGGAGCATAGGGTTTAAGAGCTAGGCAGAGCTCTAGAGTAGAACTTGATTCACAAACATGGAAGGCCTTGTCTACCTCCATTCTTTCTCTATGATTCAAAGTCTCTTTCAAATATCCACCTCCTTCCTTTGGAAGGATCAGTGAATGTGTTTGAGAGATAGAACTTTTGAGGGAAAATTGTCTGTATAATGTTAACAGTTAATGAGCCACCCTTGGTAGGCAGTTGACTGTTTAACATTCACTTCATCTTGTTGACTGATATTCCTCTTGGAGATTGAGCCTGGAAGAAAAGCCATTGCAGACTGAAGACTGATGATAAATACCTTGTTTGAAGGCCCTGGAGATGGAGATTGATGCTTGCTTGAAGCTTATAGCTGTTGGAGATGACTTGAAGACAGATGTTGATGCAGAGCTGCTGTGGCTGTTTTTTTTTTTGCTGTTTATTTCTTGATGTATTGATTGGTTTTCCCTGACTGTATTGTTTGCTGTTTACCCTGTTGGGTTGAAAGTGAATTCTGTTCACTTTTCCCTATTGTTTTCTAGGTTCGAGGTTGAGTGGGACTCCCTTGCCTCGCTTGTATTGCTGCATTCATGCATTTTACTGCTTTATTGTATATATGCTATTGTTTCTGTTTCCGTTCACCCCTTAGGATCTCTGTTTCTCTCTGTGCAAGAGAGGAGCATGATAGACATTAGGTCTTAACCCATGCATGATAAAACTAGGTTAGTCTAATTCCCTTCGCAACCGTAGGTTAGAGTTCTGTCTCTTCTTTCTCAAAACAAACAGAAAAACACAATAAGATTTCAAACACAATAAAAGACACTTCTTCCGTAAAAGAATGTGAACTCATCAAAACGTCATTTTTGTCCGCTTGGACCAGTAATCAGAAAAACCCTTTTTTAGAAGGAATAAAAACAATCAAGACAGACTTGTGTCGTACGTGGCCCGAACTACGTTTGCTCTGATCTTTCATGCTGTATGAAAGTACGTAGGCATAGGATGCGATATCCTAGCGAGCAATCTTCCCCTCCTTTCCCGTAGGTAGGCGAACTACGTTGACTCTGATTTCTCGTTCCAGACGGGAATACGTAGGCATAAAGTGCGATACTTTGCCGAGTCATTTTCTTTTCTTTTAACCCTTAACCTTTAGTTTAGATAGAAATAACAATCCGTACTAGAAAACAAGCGTGGATCCCGTCGAGTACGACGGACGTGAGGGGTGCTAATACCTTCCCCTTGCGTAACCGACTCCCGAATCCAGGATTTGGTTGCGATGACCATTCCTTTCCCCGTTTTGCGTTAGGTTTACTCTGAGCGTTTCCTTTCCCTCCGTTGGGATAAATAACGCACGGCGGCGACTCTTCTATTCAGCCGGCGCCGATTTTCGCAGTAGCGACAATGTGTAGGTTTTTCCTTTGGACGGAATGCAATGCGGTAATATAAATGTGATAATGTAAATTGCGGTAAAGTAAATTGCAAGAATAAAACCATACACATACGCATGAAAGCGCTAGGTGAATGTGTGCATTGTAAAAAATAAAAGTGGATAAAGATAAACGAAATATACGCATGAAAGCGCTAAGTGTAGGTGCATGTGTCGTGAGTGCACGATTGATTTTGTTTTGATTGTTTTTAGGCGAAGTTGATTGATTTTTTGGATGAAAAGTTGCATTTGATCTTTTAAATAAAAGTTATATTAATTATTATCTTTATTTTATTTATAAAAGTTGTATTACTTGAATTGTAAGGAAATGTACTCTTTTAATGAATTTGATTTTTTAAAAAGGGTTAAATTAATTATGTTAATTTTAAATAAAAGGTTTTATTATTAAATATTTAGCCATTAAATTGAATTATGTTATTTTTAAGTATAATATGATAGTTATTAAATAAATTAGTGTATATATAAAAATAGTTAATAAATAAAAGGTTGTAGTAATTATTATTTTAATTTTTAAAAAAACTGATTATAATAGGTATTTAGTTAATTATTTAGAAAAGGTTTATTTGATTTATTTAAGTAAAAAGGATGATAAAAAAGGCTGATTAATTAAATGGTTAAACCTTAAAAAAAAGTATTAGTTAATTTTATATGAAAATAGGTTGATTAAGGTTTCTTTTAAAACGATGAATTAGAAAAGTGATTAACGGTTGTTAAGGGGGTGATTACGTGTGATTAGTGGTGTGTGTGTGTGCAGTGATCATGATTATTACATCAGTAAATAAATAAAATAAACAAAATAATAAAAACCCTAAATCCCCCCCGATTTCCCCTTTTCGCCGCGCCGTTTTCGCTCGCGTCTCTCTCCCAAATTCTCATCTGTTTCTTCTTCGATCGCCATCTTCTCCCTTTTCCCTTTTCAAACCTGAAACACAGACAAACACATCAAAAGCTTCAGCAGATTGGCTCAAAAAGAATGGTTACCGCAAGTTGTGGATGACGGCGGAAGCTTCTCGCGGTGGTTTCAGATGAGATGTTGTTGGATCGACTAGGGATTGTTTCGTCGACAGTAGTCGCAGTTCTCGAGGGTGATTGCCGGTGGAAGAAGTCGGATGGTTTTGACGAGGAGCGCGGCGGTTCGCAGACGACGGCGCGGTGGCTTTGCAAATTGGAAATTAACACCAGATAAGTTCCTTTTTGAACCTAGGGTTTTTGAATTTGTGGATTTTGTCTGTGAGATTTTTTTGTGTATTTCGAACTTGCTTATGAACCCTGTCCCCTTTTCTTGTCTCGATTTCAAACCCCTTTTATAAGCTATTTGAGCCCACAGACGATAATTGACAATGAATCCCTTTCCTTTTTCGGTTCGGAGTTGTCTGAAGCATGCTCGGGTATGTTTGGAAACTTATTGAATTCGTTTTGATTTAGCAGGGACACTTGAGCTGTATTCTTGACCTATTTGGACCGTGTTGACAACTTCCTTTTTGGTAAATCGAGCCTCATTATGAAGATAAGTGTTTTTTCAGTTTTCTCTTTAGGATCGACCATATTAGAAACTTAGGGACTTCCAAAGTTGCTCCTGATTTGTTGGTATTGTCTTGTTGGTTTACTAAAATGGATCCCTCCTATGTGCAGGGTGTTCTTGGAACTAGCTTAGTTTTTAGCATGGAGCAGATGGTGGAACTTTTGATATTGGCCTGGAGCTTCCCACGTTTGAGCTTTGAGTGTGTGGTTTCCTTTTAGATTTTCAGGTGCCGCTAGTAGTTCAGAAATTGCCGGTCGTTATGCCATTGCCGAGAAAGGTCTTGCGGTTAGGATGACTTGATGGTCTGAACCACGTTGGTGCTGTTGAATGCAGTCGTTTGTAGTTGTGTATGCCTTGCGCTGTGTTAAGCCATTGGAGCTTAATCGCCTTGTTGTCCCAAAATTCGATCTTCGATGTTCGGTAAGGAGTTGGTGACAACTTTGGTTGTCACCCTCCCGGCCGCTCGCTCACGCCCGATGATGAGTTTAAGCTGAGGGTTGAATAAAAACTCGATGCCATCTTGATTTACTCTGTCATGGTAATTTGGATTACTGGTTGCGACCGTTGTTCTTATCTTGTTTTGCAGGTCGTAAGGGCCAGCTGATTTCTCAAAATTATGTAGGTAAGCCTATTAGACTCTGCAGAACTGTTGTGATGGTGACCAAGTACTTTTTGCCATACTTTCCTTGTATGCCTTGAATGCTTTGGAAAGGAACTCGGTTGTTGCAAGCATGCTCTACCAATAGGCATGTTTGAGTTTGCTTTATTTTTTGAACAATGTTGGTTTTTATGCGATTGAATGTCAGTCTTCAGTTTTGTCTCGTCGTACCACAATTTCTTTTGTTGTATTCGATAAAAACACTTGATGTCGCTTCTTTGACTGGCAGGAACTTCGTGCAATTGTTTTTAGGCAGTGGCGGCTTAAAAGGTGGCAATGATACGATATCCTCACCTCTTTGATTTAAGTTGCTGTTTGTGCTCTTAGTGTGTTGGATGCTGATGTTCTCGCAGTTGTACATGTTGGTCCTGGATATGTTGCTTGTTCTGTGATGAAAGAACATCTTTGCTTTTGTAGTTGGAGGCTGCTGGGACGGGTTCATGACGGGTTTGTGGGGTATAGAAAGGAGCTTCTTCGCTTTGACAATTGTCCTGGAGATGCCGATGAAGGTCTTGAATTTGACTCTGACTATTTAGAGCGGCCACACTCTCAACACCCTTCGCATCGAACATGTACCCAAACAGAACACTCATTTACTTCCCGCTCCATCTGGTATCGTAACGTGCATATAACTATTTCTCCTTTTCTCATGCTTAGTAACAATTATGGGGTTTGACAGGGAAATGGTGTATCCACCAGTTGCAGTAATGGTTCTACCAATTCATCATCTTCAATTGGATAACAGGCGGAAAGATGCAGCTGCGTCCTTGCTTTGAGTATATTACAGTCTGGTTATGAACCAATGCGGAGTGCCCGGTTGGCGGCTTCTCTTCGAAATTGCAACACAGAAGTGGTTTCAAATGCTTGGCCTTGATGAGTTTTAATATTTGACTCTTGAAAGGTTGAATAATATCATGAAGAAAAGGAGCTGTCTCTGCCTGCCAACTTTAAGATTCCCGCACTTTACTCGGTAACATTTGTATGAATTATGGCCTGTATGCCCTGTAATTTTCAAAGCTTCAACTCGTAATGCCTCGCATTTGGTCTTAGACCTTGCTTAACATAATTTGGTTCTGAAACTGCTGTTTTCATAGTAATATATTTCCTTTAATTCAAATGACCGATGGTTACATTGTCCTCTTTGTTGCTTAGGTGCGGTTGCCGCTATAATGGCAAAGATCAATTGGTTTTAATTCTATTGCGCAATCTAACTCACAACAGCTTTACATAACCGATTCTTTGGTTTCTCTCACAGATTAGATAAGTTGCCGCTAACAGTATGCCGCTGACCGTGAAAACATCACTGCTCCTCTCAACAGGTAATCAACCTATACCCGCCTCTTAGCCGGATTATTCTGATGCCGCTTTACCTTCATGTGCTGTAGTTATTGTAAATGCAGAAAAAAGTGGCTATTCCGGCATTGAAGCTTGCGAGTCTCGCTTATACATGGTTGAAGAAGAAGTCATTGGGCAAGGTTGTCTTCAGCCTCTGTAATGACTTTATTGTATGCATGCGAATTTGATCGTAACAAATGAAGAGATCTCGGAGCATCTGAAATGGAAGTGTTGTTTGCACACAGTCGTATGGGAGATTTAGAAGCCAAGGATACGTGGCGGCATCGCTAGCTCTTACGTAGTTGATGCGAAGCATTCATGGATGAATGTAGACCAAGTATTGCTGCATACGAAAATATAGTTTCTTTATATCCTGCCTGATGTAAAAAAGTTGTTATATTAAAAGCCTGAACGGGTTGTATGGCCTTAGGCTGTCAATTGTATGGTTGCACCAGTTAGGAGATCTTCTTTTTAAACGAATTAATATGGAACTGTAAAACTTCAAACAACTTGCTACTCTTTCAATTAATAAATCGCCTTATACTTCCACTCTTCTATGTATTATGGAATTAATCATATGGCTTGCATGGTCTGCGCCAAAATGGGGTAAATTGAAAATGTCCTTGGTCCAGCAGCTTGATGTCACACGCTTGGATTTTTCCTAAAAAACACATCATAACCTCCAAGACTTAATGTAAGGACTTGGATTGCCTTATGGAAACCACCAGGGCCTAAGACCATTCCAATGAATACTGAACCAAATACTTGCAGCCAAACTACTTTCCAATGAATACTGAACCAAATACTTGCAGCCAAACTACTTTCCAATGAATACTGAACCAAATACTTGCAGCCAAACTACTTGTACTCACGATCTTGATTTCAAACCTCTCGTCGTGAATATCTTCAAGGAATTTGATGACATTGTAGACCATCTTGTATTATTAATGAGAAGACTTTCATTGAATCCACCGAGGCTCTCTTGATCCAACGAGTAAAATAATAGTAACACCTTAAGGAACCTTGAGATTTGCATTGAGGCCTCTGAGGAATCAATGAGATAAATAAAACAGCGGGAAACTTTTAGGAAAAACAAATGGGTATGCCTTGGAATACATAACTGGGAGAACGAATACCAAGTCTTGTCTGACATTCATACATACCTGCACGAGCTGGTTAGTGATAATAAGCATACACACAAGGAAGAAAATCCACAACGAGGGGAAATCTTAAAGTCAAAAATTAGGGTGCAACAAGGAGTAATCGCAAAAATCGCGAATTAGGGTTTTGAAAGGGGCCAGACCATAACTCCTTAACCACACATCCAATTGAGTTGGTTCAAAGCTCATTGGAAAGCTCTTGACAATTCCTACAAAAGTCCCCAAGTGGTCCATGATCAGAAAATGCATAGATTTGGAGTTATGATCAAATTCATTTCAAGAAAGGAAAATAACGTAGAGAAATTTCACTTTTAAGCTTGTTTTTCAGCAACTTTGAGAGGCTTTTTGGCCAAGCTTCTTTGAGAATCTGAAACTCATGAAAACTTGAAAGTTATAGAGCTACATTAGGGCTTTCCAAATTGTGGTAGAACTCCTCCATAGCCCTTAAGAGCTGAGAGTTATGAATTTGGCAAGATAGGCTTTTAACACTTGAGTCCCACATTGACAATTTTTCACAAAATCATCTTTTGACCACTTGGACCTTTCTCAGCCCTTGGATCATGTTTTATCTTATATGTATATACTTTGTGGCAT
>OZ012741.1:478837244-478892820 GCA_963859935.3 Lathyrus sativus | reverse complement strand
TCCACACTGCAATCTTTTGATAGTCTTCTTCATGCGGCTACGAACCCTGCAACAACACAAACAAGACAAGACAAGTCTATGCAACCAAATCTATTTAGGTTAGCGTTAGTGACATCATTTTCAGTTAATTCAAAGTTTTAGCAATTGTTGGCAAGGGCCAGTAACGTTATACACATGCTAGTTTCATCAAACCTAGGCGTTTTATCATGCACAACACAGTAAAGAACCAGCATCAAATACTGAATGACATATTTTATTGATTGGGCCCCTGAATGGGCAGAGTTTTTGTACACGGGATGTAACTCCTGAAAAGAGGAAGTTACGCACAACAAATACACAAGTATGCACAAGAAGCATAAATATGATGACAAATCAAATTTGTACACATGTCGGCAACGGGATGCAGACGAACATCACGAACTGATCCTCCTATGACTCGCCCGACTCTAATACTTTCCCGGTATCCATGCTTTCGAAGAGATTGTATCTGATAATCGACCCCCTCAAGTATATTGTCCCGTCTCAATTCTCAATGCAGTATCAAATTCGGACCGCAGTCATTTGCTTTTCAAATCCCTAACTTTTGCGTGAACCGCCCTTTACGGGTTTTCAGTTCACCGGGATACCCTTTTTTGCCGAAGCCGCCCAGTGTAGGTTTTCAACTTCGCGGGTGTACATTTTTTCAATTTATCCCTAACTTTTGCCTGAACCTTTCATTCTGTTTTTGGTTCGCCAGGATGCCCCATTTTTGCCTGGACTCTCTTTTTGCTGTCCAGCGGGTCAATTTCAAGCAAAGTATTTTTTAACTGCGTCCGAATTCACAGGCGAAGTAAAGTCTTCACCGTCCATGGTGGACAACAACAGTGCTCCTCCTGAAAAGACTTTTCTAACAACGTATGGCCCTTCGTAGTTGGGGGTCCACTTGCCCCTGTGATCTGCCTGCGGCGGGAGAATCCTTTTCAGCACAAGGTCGCCCGTCTGAAAGCTCCGAGGATGTATCTTCTTATCATATGCTTTCTTCATTCGGCTCTGGTACAAACGACCGTATGCTAGAGAAGCTAGCCTCTTCTCATCCATTAAGCTCAGCTGGTTCAACCTATCTTTCACCCATTCTGCCTCATCCAGTTGGACGTCTCGCAATACTCTCAGAGAAGGAATCTCAACTTCCAGTGGTAGCACTGCTTCCATTCTGTATACCAGCGAGAACGGGGTTGCCCCGGTTGATGTGCGTACCGTCGTACGATAACCGTGCAAAGCAAAAGGTAGCATCTCGTGCCAATCCTTATAGGTCACCACCATCTTTTGAACGATCTTCTTTATATTCTTATTGGCCGCTTCAACAGCGCCATTCATCTTGGGTCGATAAGGGGAGGAGTTGTGATGTTCGATCTTGAAATTCTGACAGAGCTCCTTCATCATTTTGTTGTTCAGGTTTGAACCGTTGTCGGTGATTATCCGCTCGGGGATTCCATATCTGTAAATGATATCTCTCTTGATGAATCTGGCCACCACTTGCTTAGTTACATTTGCGTAAGACGCCGCTTCTACCCACTTGGTGAAATAATCGATGGCTACTAGAATGAACCGGTGCCCATTAGAAGCTGTCGGCTCGATCTTACCAATCATGTCGATTCCCCACATCGAGAATGGCCATGGCGATGACATCACATTCAGAGGACTCGGAGGCACATGGATCTTATCAGCATAGATTTGGCACTTGTGGCACTTCCTCGCAAACTTGAAACTGTCAGTTTCCATAGTCAGCCAAAAATACCCTGCCCGCAGCAGCTTCCTCGTCATAGCATGCCCACCAGCATGCGTACCAAATGTACGTTCATGTATTTCCTCCATGAGCAACTTTGCCTCTTTTCCATCTACGCAACGCAGTAACACCAAGTCATGGTTTCTTCTGTATAAGACACCGTCCAGATTCAAATAGAAATTACCCGCTAATCTCCTGAGAGTCTTCTGATCTTGACTGGATGCCCCAGCCGGATACTCTTTGTTCTTCAGGAAATTAAGGATATCAAAATACCACGGTTTATCATCGGATGCTTTGTCAATAGCAAATACAAAGGCGGGCCTGTCAAGCCGAGAGATAATGATTCTGGGAGCCTCGTTCCAGAAGTTGACTTTGTACATGGAAGATAAAGTGGCCAGGGCGTCAGCCATCTGATTTTCCGCTCGCGGTACATGATGCAATTCAACATTGTCAAAGAAAGGCAATAATCTCCTTGCATAGTTCATGTACGGTATTAAGTTGGGCTGACGTGTCTCCATTCCCCTTTTATCTGATTCACCACCAGAGCTGAGTCTCCGTATACGTCCAAGTTTTTGATTCACAAATCAATGGCTTCTTCAAGCCCCATTATACAAGCTTCATATTCGGCTTCATTATTGGTAACCGGAAAGGTCAATCGAGCAGTAAACGGGATGTGCGACCCGTGTGGAGTGGTGATGATTGCCCCTATTCCGCTACCATAAGCTTTTACAGCTCCGTCAAATATCAACTTCCATTTGGAACCCAATTCTGGTCCCTCGTTTGGCAACGACTCTTCGCAATCTTTCATCTTTAGGTACATGATATCCTCGTCAGGAAAATCAAACCTCATCGATTGGTAATCTTCAATAGGCTGTTCTGCCAAGTACTCAGACAGTACACTCCCCTTTATAGCCTTCTGCGAGACATACTGGATGTCATATTCAGTCAAGACCATCTGCCAACGGGCAATTCTCCCTGATAATGCTTGCTTTTCGAATACATATTTGATAGGATCCATCTTCGAGATAAGCATGGTTGTATGATTCAGCATGTATTGCCTCAAACGCTTGGCGGCCCAGGCTAGCGCGCAACAAGTTTTCTCAAGCATTGAATATCGAGATTCACATTCAGTAAATTTCTTACTCAAGTAATAGATCGCATGCTCTTTTCTTCCTGTCTCGTCCTGTTGACCGAGAACACAACCCATGCTTCCCTCAAGAACTGTCAAATACATAATCAAGGGTCTCCCCGCCACTGGGGGTATCAAAATAGGAGGCTCCTGCAAATACTGCTTTATTTTATCGAACACCTTTTGACAATTTTCGTTCCACGTTATAGCTTGATCTTTCTTCAATAGCTTGAACAATGGTTCACACGTGGCCGTTAGGTGAGATATGAACCGAGCGATGTAGTTCAACCTCCAAAAAACCCGCGCACCTCTTTCTCTGTTTTAGGCGTCGGCATCTCTTGTGTTGCTTTTATTTTTGCAGGATCGACCTCTATTCCTTTTTCACTTACAATAAACCCCAGCAGTTTACCCGATCTCACCCCGAAGGTGCACTTGTTAGGGTTCAGTCTCAGCCTGAACTTCCTAAGCCTTTTGAATAACTTCAGCAGATTCACTAGATGCTCTTCCTCCGTCTGGGATTTGGCAATCATATCGTCAACATAAACTTCGATCTCCTTATGCATCATATCATGAAAAAGAGTCGTCATTGCACGCTGATACGTTGCCCCAGCATTCTTGAGTCCAAAGGGCATCACTTTGTAACAAAATGTTCCCAAGGCGTTATGAAAGTAGTCTTCTCCATGTCCTCTGGCGCCATTTTAATCTGATTATAGCCCGAGAAGCCATCCATGAAGGAGAATACGGAGTATTGAGCAGTGTTGTCAACTAGCACATCGATATGAGGAAGCGGAAAATCATCTTTCGGGCTCGCTTTATTTAAATCACGGTAATCTACGCACATTCTCACCTTACCGTCTTTCTTTGGCACTGGTACAATGTTAGCGACCCAGGAGGGATATTTTGTAACAGCCAGGAAACCAGCATCTCACTGTTTTTGAACCTCTTCCTTAATTTTCACTGCCATATCTGGTCTAGTTCTGCGAAGCTTTTGCTTAACCGGCGGGCATTCTTCTTTCAACGGCAGACGGTGCACAACCATATCTGTATCGAGCCCTGGCATATCTTCATATGACCAAGCGAACACATCACTATACTCTCTGAGCATTTCAACCAGTCTTCGCTTGACGTCGCTCTGCAGCGCGGCTCCTATACGAATATTCTTTTCAACCCCTTCCGACCCCAGGTTAATAATTTCGATGACCTCCTCATGAGGCAGAATGACTCGCTCTTCTTGCTTCACCAACCAAGACAGTTCTTCGGGAACTCACCATCTTCAACAATCTCTTCCTCGGCCTGAAATACCGGGTGCTCAAAGTCGGGACAAGTCATAGGTGGTTCAAGGATGTCATCTGAAAATGTTATCCTGCAAAAAGAATGGTTAAATGCTTCAAAATGCGTATAAAGCGAATAACCACGTTGCCATTTTATTGTAAAATACAAACAAGAAAAACAAAGATCGCAATATTTGCACATGAAAAAAAGCCTTTTATTTAATGATAAACACGCAATGTTCATAACAGCACAGCCCTAAGCAAATCATGATGCCCCGGGCAAGACACCAGATTGTTCAACAATTAAAAACAAAGCATTACTGTTTAAGAGTCACAGGAACAATCTCCTGAATAGACCAGTTGCACAATCCTTTTCCTGGCACGCTCGGCTGAATCCAGACGTCCATATCGCAATCGCTGTCTCCTTCGTCAGACTCTGAAGCAGCGTTGATGGTCTCATGACATACTCCACTAGCAGTGATGGTTATTGGCCCTCTGAAACGGGGTGCACCCACAGCAGGTGTCGATGATGACGGTTGATACCCCAGCCCAAACCGGTCCATCTTCACGGGAATATCCAGAACTTTGCCCCAACCCTTCGTCTCACCAGTCCCTGCCAAAGCTTGAGCTTCTTTATATGACGAGACGGCTACCTCTGACACTTTGCTCGGCCCGGGACCTTTATCTTTGATGCGCAACCCTTCAAATGCCTGACAGGGTGTTTCGTGAATCTCTCCATCGACCTCCACATACTTAAATGATGACAGATGGCTGACCAGGATGTCTTCTTCTCCGCATACAGTGACCACACTGTCTCCCACCATATATTTCAACTTTTGATGCAAGGTAGACGTGACTGCCCCAGCACCATGAATCCAGGGTCTTCCGAGCAGGCAGCTGTATGCAGGCTATATGTCCATGATATAAAATTCAGTTGCGAAAACCTCCGGCCCCACCTGTAGAGGTAATGTTATAGATCCAAATACTGTTCTCGCGTACCATCGAATGCCCTGACCACCAAGTCACTGGGCGTGCACAAGATTCCCCTGACATCTAGCTTCATCATCGCTTTCTTGGGCAGCACGTTCAAAGACGATCTGGTGTCTACCAGTACATGAGACATGACCGATCCTCTACACTCCACAGAGATGTGCAGCGCCATATTATGCTCCCTCCCCTTCGGGGTCAAGTCGAAGTCTGTAAAGCCCAAATTATGGCCTGCATTCACATGCGCCAACACTCCTTCCAGCTGATTCACGGAGACATCTTGGGGTACGAAGGAAGTATCCAGACTTTCAGCAATGCATTTCTGTGGGCTTCAGAGCACAGTAGCAACGACAGTATAGATATATTTGACGGCGTCTGTTGCAGATGCTCAACAATCTTATAATCACTTTGCGGATCAAGCGCATGAACTCTTCTACATCCTTCGATGCCGCTTCTTTTTCATTCACCTGTACTGGGACATTCTCAACCATCTTTCCTTTCCCCTTCGCCAGTCTTTCAGCTTCTACCTCAGGCGATATGAAGATTCTTCCACTCCTTGTCATACCTCCGGTACCAACATCGTTGTCTACAGTCTCGGCTGGCTGCTTATTAACATCCATTTTTATCCCATCACAATACACTTCTAACCCATAGATATAATTTGTTTAGGTGTGATTAGTGTGATCTAAAACTAGGGTTTAGGAGATACCATAGGTGAATTAAATCATTTCTCTTAGGAGTTGTAGATTGAATCTTTGGGGTATGGGAATATAGGGATTATGGGTAGCTAATAGATCCCTTAGAAAATATTAGGATTCCCCTACTGCTATTAGTATACTGCTTATATTTGTTTGACTGTGTGGTGTGCCCTCTTTAGGGTTATTTCATTTGTCTGTGAGGGGTATTGGGTTTGCTTGGGGATTGGGAGAGCTGAAGACTTGGATGATGAAGGCCATAGTGCAGAAGCCCATGCCCAATCATGGGGCAAACGCCATTTTGACTGAAGAGGATTTGAATTTGATTATGAATGTGGATGACCTCAAGACACCATTGTGCGAGATAAAGAGCAGATTATTGCAAGGGGGTGTCTATCCAGGATGTGACGAGTATTGTTTAGAGTGTTGGACCCTAGCTGGGGGTTGTGACGACTTAAAGAAAGGTATCCAGAGTTTAATAGATGGCGGCACATTGCAGTTTGACCGAGCAGCAATTGAAGAACCTGCAGGGGCATTAGTAGACAAGCAAAGTGATGCGGCCACTGTAACGATTCCTCGAAAACGATCACTATAACGGCACCGTACGAGAGCACAAAAGCAGTCCCATGGTCCTATGGTCCTATGGGTTAGAAGTGTATTGTGATGGGATAAAAATTGATGTTAATAAGCAGCCAGCCGAGACTGTAGACAACGTTATTGGTACCGGAGGTATGACGAGGAGTGGAAGAATCTTCATATCGCCTGAGGTAGAGGCTGAAAGACTGGCGAAGGGGAAAGGAAAGATGGTTGAGAATGTCCCAGTACAGGTGAATGAAAAAGAAGCGGCATCGAAGGATGTAGAAGAGTTCATGCGCTTGATCCGCAAAAGTGATTATAAGATTGTTGAGCATCTGCAACAGACGGCCTCAAAGATATCTATACTGTCGTTGCTATTGTGTTCTGAAGCTCACAGAAATGCATTGCTGAAAGTCCTGGATACTTCCTTCGTACCCCAAGATGTTTCCGTGAATCAGCTGGAGGGAGTGTTAGCACATGTAAACGCAGGCCATAGCTTGGGCTTTACAGACTTCGATTTAACCCCTAAGGGGAGAGAGCATAATATGGCGTTGCACGTCTCTGTGGAATGTAGAGGATCAATCATGTCTCATGTATTGGTAGACACCGGATCGTCTTTGAACATGCTGCCCAAGAAAGCGATGATGAAGCTAGATGTCAGAGGAATCCTGTGCACACCCAGTGACTTGGTGGTCAGGGCATTCGATGGTACGCGAAGAACAGTATTTGGATCTATAACATTACCTCTACAGGTGGGGCCGGAGGTTTTCGCAACTGAATTTTATATCATGGACATACAGCCTGCATACAGCTGCCTGCTCGGAAGACCCTGGATTCATGGTGCTGGGGCAGTCACGTCTACCTTGCATCAAAAGTTGAAATATATGGTGGGAGACAGTGTGGTCACTGTATGCGGAGAAGAAGACATCCTCGTCAGCCATCTGTCATCATTTAAGTATGTGGAGGTCGATGGAGAGATTCACGAAACACCCTGTAAGCATTTGAAGGGTTGCGCATCAAAGATAAAGGTCCCGGGCCGAGCAAAGCGTCAGAGATAGCCGTCTCATCATATAAAGAAGCTCAAGCTCTAGTAGAGACAGGTGAAACAAAGGGCTGGGGCAAAGTGCTGGATATTCCCGTGAAGACGGACCGGTTTGGGCTGGGATATCAACCGTCGTCATCAACACCTGTTATGGGGGCACCCCGTTTCAGAGGACCAATAACCATCACTGCCGGTGGAGTATGTCATGAGACCGTCAATGCTGCTTCAGAGTTTGACGAAGGAGACAGCGACTGCGATATGGACGTCTGGATTCAGCCAAGCGTGCCAGGACAAGGATTGTGCAACTGGTCTATTCAGGAGATTGTTCCTGTGACTATTAAACAGTAATGCTTTGTTTTTTCAATTGTTGAACAATCTGGTGTCTTGCCCGGGGCATCATGATTTGCTTAGGGCTATGCTGTTATGAACATTGCGTGTTTATCATTAAATAAAAGGCGTTTTTCATGTACAAATATTGCTATCTCCGTTTTTCCTGTTTTGTATTTTACAATAAAATGGCAACGTGGTTATTCGCTTTATACGCATTTTGAAGCATTTAACCATTCCTTTTGCAGGATAACATTTTCAGATGACATCCTTGAACCACCTATGACTTGTCCCGACTTTGAGCACCCGGTATTTCAGGCCGAGGAAGAGATTGTTGAAGATGGTGATGTTCCCGAAGAACTGTCTTGGTTGGTGAAGCAAGAAGAGCGAGTCATTCTGCCTCATGAGGAGGTCATCGAAATTATTAACCTGGGGTCTGAAGGGGTTGAAAAGAATATTCGTATAGGAGCCGCGCTGCAGAGCGACGTCAAGCGAAGACTGGTTGAAATGCTCAGAGAGTATAGTGATGTGTTCGCTTGGTCATATGAAGATATGCCAGGGCTCGATACAGATATGGTTGTGCACCGTCTGCCGTTGAAAGAAGAATGCCCGCCGGTCAAGCAAAAGCTTCGTAGAACTAGACCCGATATGGCAGTGAAAATTAAGGAAGAGGTCCAAAAACAGTGGGATGTTGGTTTCCTGGCTGTTACAAAATATCCCTCCTGGGTCGCTAACATTGTACTAGTGCCAAAGAAAGACGGTAAGGTGAGAATGTGCGTAGATTACCGTGATTTAAATAAAGCGAGCCCGAAAGATGATTTTCCGCTTCCTCATATCGATGTGCTAGTTGACAACACTGCTCAATACTCCGTATTCTCCTTCATGGATGGCTTCTCGGGCTATAATCAGATTAAAATGGCGCCAGAGGACATGGAGAAGACTACTTTCATAACGCCTTGGGGAACATTTTGTTACAAAGTGATGCCCTTTGGACTCAAGAATGCTGGGGCAACGTATCAGCGTGTGCACGATGACTCTTTTTCATGATATGATGCATAAGGAGATCGAAGTTTATGTTGACGATATGATTGCCAAATCCCAGACGGAGGAAGAGCATCTAGTGAATCTGCTGAAGTTATTCAAAAGGCTTAGGAAGTTCAGGCTGAGACTGAACCCTAACAAGTGCACCTTCGGGGTGAGATCGGGTAAACTGCTGGGGTTTATCGTAAGTGAAAAAGGAATAGAGGTCGATCCTGCAAAAATAAAAGCAATACAAGAGATGCCGACGCCTAAAACAGAGAAAGAGGTGCGCGGGTTTTTAGGGAGGTTGAACTACATCGCTCGGTTCATATCTCACCTAACGGCCACGTGTGAACCATTGTTCAAGCTGTTGAAGAAAGATCAAGCTGTAACGTGGAACGAAAATTGTCAAAAGGCGTTCGATAAAATAAAGCAGTATTTGCAGGAGCCTCCTATTTTGATACCCCCAGTGGCGGGGAGACCCTTGATTATGTATTTGACAGTTCTTGAGGGAAGCATGGGTTGTGTTCTCGGTCAACACGACGAGACAGGAAGAAAAGAGCATGCGATCTATTACTTGAGTAAGAAATTTACTGAATGTGAATCTCGATATTCAATGCTTGAGAAAACTTGTTGCGCGTTAGCCTGGGCCGCCAAGCGTTTGAGGCAATACATGCTGAATCATACAACCATGCTTATCTCAAAGATGGATCCTATCAAATATGTATTCGAAAAGCAAGCATTATCAGGGAGAATTGCCCGTTGGCAGATGGTCTTGACTGAATATGACATCCAGTATGTCTCGCAGAAGGCTATAAAGGGGAGTGTACTGTCTGAGTACTTGGCAGAACAGCCTATTGAAGATTACCAATCGATGAGGTTTGATTTTCCTGACGAGGATATCATGTACCTAAAGATGAAAGATTGCGAAGAGCCGTTGCCAGACGAGGGACCAGAATTGGGTTCCAAATGGAAGTTGATATTTGACGGAGCTGTAAACGCTTATGGTAGCGGAATAGGGGCAATCATCACCACTCCACACGGGTCGCACATCCCGTTTACTGCTCGATTGACCTTTCCAGTTACCAATAATGAAGCCGAATACGAAGCTTGTATAATGGGGCTTGAAGAAGCCATTGATTTGCGAATCAAAAATCTAGACGTATACGGAGACTCAGCTCTGGTGGTGAATCAAATCAAAGGAGAATGGGAGACACGTCAGCCCAATCTGATACCGTACATGAACTATGCGAGGAGATTATTGCCTTTCTTTGACAAGGTTGAATTGCATCATGTACCGCGAGCGGAGAATCAAATGGCTGACGCCCTGGCCACTTTGTCTTCCATGTACAAAGTCAACTTCTGGAACGAGGCTCCCAGAATTGTTATCTCTCTACTTGACAGACCTGCCTTTGTATTTGCTATTGACGAAGCGTCTGATGATAAACCATGGTATTTTGATATCCTTAATTTCCTGAAGAATAAAGAGTATCCGGCTGGGGCATCCAGTCAAGATCAGAAGACTCTCAGAAGATTAGCGGGTAATTTCTATTTGAATCTGGATGGTGTTTTATACAGAAGAAACCACGACTTGGTGCTGCTGCGTTGCGTAGATGAAAAAGCGGCAAAGTTGCTCATGGAGGAAATACATGAGGGGACATTTGGTACGCATGCTTGTGGGCATGCTATGACAAGGAAGCTGCTGCGGGCAGGTTATTTTTGGCTGACTATGGAAACTGATTGTTTCAAGTTTGCGAAGAAGTGCCACAAGTGCCAAATCTATGCTGATAAGATCCATGTGCCTCCAAGTCCTCTGAATGTGATGTCATCGCCATGGCCATTCTCAATGTGGGGAATTGATATGATTGGAAAGATCGAGCCGACAGCTTCTAATGGACACCGGTTCATTCTAGTAGCAATCGATTATTTCACCAAGTGGGTGGAAGCGGCGTCTTACGTAAATGTAACTAAGCAGGTGGTGGCCAGGTTCATCAAGAGAGATATCATTTGCAGATACGGGATCCCCGAGCGGATAATCACTGACAATGGTTCAAACCTGAACAACAAAATGATGAAGGAGCTCTGTCAGAATTTCAAGATCGAACATCACAACTCCTCCCCTTATCGACCCAAGATGAATGGCGCTGTTGAAGCGGCCAATAAGAATATAAAGAAGATCGTTCAAAAGATGGTGGTGACCTATAAGGATTGGCACGAGATGCTACCTTTTGCTTTGCACAGTTATCGTACGACGGTACGCACATCAACCGGGGCAACCCCGTTCTCGCTGGTATACGGAATGGAAGCAGTGCTACCACTGGAAGTTGAGATTCCTTCTCTGAGAGTATTGCGAGACGTCCAACTGGATGAGGCAGAATGGGTGAAAGATAGGTTGAACCAGCTGAGTTTAATGGATGAGAAGAGGCTAGCTTCTCTAGCATACGGTTGTTTGTACCAGAGCCGAATGAAGAAAGCATATGATAAGAAGATACATCCTCGGAGCTTTCAGACGGGCGACCTTGTGCTGAAAAGGATTCTCCCGCCGCAGGCAGATCACAGGGGCAAGTGGACCCCCAACTACGAAGGGCCATACGTTGTTAGAAAAGTCTTTTCAGGAGGAGCACTGTTGTTGTCCACCATGGACGGTGAAGACTTTACGTCGCCTGTGAATTCGGACGCAGTTAAAAAATACTTTGCTTGAAATTGACCCGCTGGACAGCAAAAAGAGAGTCCAGGCAAAAATGGGGCATCCTGGCGAACCAAAAACAGAATGAAAGGTTCGGGCAAAAGTTAGGGATAAATTGAAAAAATGTACACCCGCGAAGTTGAAAACCTACACTGAGCGGCTTCGGCAAAAAAAGGTATCCCGGTGAACTGAAAACCCGTAAAGGGCGGTTCACGCAAAAGTTAGGGATTTGAAAAGCAAATGACTGCGGTCCGAATTTGATACTGCATTGAGCATTGAGACGGGAGAATATACTTGAGGGGGTCGATTATCAGATACAATCTCTTCGAAAGCATGGATACCGGGAAAGTATTAGAGTCGGGCGAGTCATAGGAGGGTCAGTTCGTGATGTTCGTCTGCATCCCGTTGCCGACATGTGTACAAATTTGATTTTTCATCATATTTATGCTTCTTGTGCATACTTGTGTATTTGTTGTGCGTAACTTCCTCTTTTCAGGAGTTACATCCCGTGTACAAAAACTCTGCCCATTCAGGGGCCCAATCAATAAAATATGTCATTCAGTATTTGATGCTGGTTCTTTACTGTGTTGTGCATGATAAAACGCCTAGGTTTGATGAAACTAGCATGTGTATAACGTTACTGGCCCTTGCCAACAATTGCTAAAACTTTTAATTAACTGAAAATGATGTCACTAACGCTAACCTGAATAGATTTGGTTGCATAGACTTGTCTTGTCTTGTTTGTGTTGTTGCAGGGTTCGTAGCCGCATGAAGAAGACTATCAAAAGATTGCAATGTGGACCAGAAGCTCGTAGCGAAAGACTCGATCCCCACACAGGTCGTGCATGTTCCTTACTGAAGAAGGATCAAGCACCCCAGCTAGTCGTAGCTTATCCAAAGGATGTTCTCCAGCAAAGTCGTTTATCCTTAGCAGAATTAGCGATCCCAAAATTGAGGGCTGTATTCAAGCAGTGTGGTGTCCCCCCAGAAGGATTCCCCCATCTCAAGCAAAGCGGTTTAGCCTCAGAAGATTAACATTTCCAACTCGTGAGCTGTATTCAGACAGTCTACCCTTCCCAGTAGGGTCATTTACTCTCCCCCAGCGGAGTCAGTTGATTTTCCCCAAGAGAATTGTTTCGTCTCCAGCGGAGTTCTCTTTTCAGCAAGTGTTCTCTCCCCGGCAGAGTTGGTTGCGCCCTGGCATTTATTTTGTCAGAATACCGGGTGATACCCGTTCATTCTCCAGCAGGAGTCCAATCATACCAGGCGTATCTGCTATTCCCCAGCAAAGTTATATTCCCCAGCAGGGTTGACTTCACTCTTCCAGCATTTATTTTGCAGGAATAATTCTGTAGCACCTGGCTATCCCCAGCGGAATCGGCATTGTCTTCGGCATTTATTTTGCTGGAGCGGTTTCCTGTATCCCAGCAGTTCGAGTCTGCATTTGCATTGACATATGGTGTCATATTTGCATCTACCAAATAAAAGCGCGTAGCATGTCCATGTCGAATGGAGCATTGCCTCATTGTCAAACATACGCATTTTTGAAACATAAACCAGGTTGGCTAACCGTTTGTTTCATGTATTGTTTCCCTTACAGGTGGAGAGAGCCCTTGCTCAAATGAATTACCAAACATTCAAGATCTCGGCGTGAGATACTCAACGATAATGTCAGTTTTGGCCTTATTCCCCACAGAGTTATCATGATGAATTTCTCTTTGTCCCCGAGCAGAGTTATTGGTTGAAATTCTCTTGTTTTCCCTGCCATAGTTAGTAGGCAAAATATCTCCTTGTCCCCAAGCAGAGTTATTTGTCATCAAAGGGTTTCATGAATCAGAATTTCAGAGGCTGCCGCCAGTTATCAGAACAGGCGTCCGGTAGTTTGGTTTCCAAATATCCGCAGTAGAGTCCGCCTCAAAGTCGCTGTCACGTCAGTATTAAGAAGTTTGTGGTTTGGGACCAATGGAGAAATAAGTCCTGACGTGGACAAATTCCTATATTGACGGGTTTCTTCATGCTAGAGAAGTGGGGGTCCTAACGTGGACAGATTTATTTCTCCGCATTGATGAGATAGGCTAGTCCTAACGTGGACAGATGTGATTTCTTGGTATTGATTGAATGTGAAGTCCTGACGCGGACAAAGTTGATTACTCTTCGTGTTGGTGTCCTGACGTGGACAATTTATTTCCAGCCGATATCTTTATTCGTAATGGTGAAATGTGCGTCCTAACGTGGACACGTTTATAGTTTAGTGATGATAAGAGGCGCAAGTGCTGACGTGGACAAGTTTATCTCTCTTCGTGTTAGTGAAGCATGAGTCCTGACGTGGACAAGTTCTACTGCCTCAACAAGTCAAGATGTGAGTCCTGACGTGGACAAATCAAGCAGGTTGAGATGTGAGTCCTGACGTGGACAAATTTTATTTCCCTAGCGAGTCGAAGGTGCGCAAGTCCTGACGTGGATAGATATATCTTCCTTCGTGTTGATGCAGCATGAGTCCTGACGTGGACGAGGTTTATTTCCTCAGCAGGTCGAGGATGTGAGTCCTTACGTGGACAAGCCAAGACGATATGTGAGTCCTTACGTGGACAAATCAAGAAAAAGATGGTTTCCTTACGTGGAAAGAGAAGTTTTAATTCCTTACGTGGAAAGAAGATTGTATTCCTTACGTGGAAAGATGTATTCCTTACGTGGAAATTGTGTTCCTAACGTGGAAAGATGTTATTCATAAGATGGAAAGAAGTTTATTCCTAACGTGGAAGGGTGAGTCCTAACGTGGACGATGTATTCATAACCTAGAAAGTTTAGTCCTAACATGGACAGATCCAGACGAAGTCTTAGTCCTAACCGGGACGGTGTTATTCCTAACGTGGAAGAGTTTATTCCTAACGTGGACGATTTATTTCTGATGAAATGCAGACGAATAATCCCTAGCACGTCACTAAGAGATCAGTGGGTTGCTGTAACAGTTAGATCCAGTTGATGAATGTCGTTCCCCAGGCAGTGGTGCAGTTTATTTCTGCAGTTGGCAAATTTCCGGGTTCTTAGTATTCAACTGTCTCGTACCTCAAATGTTTGAAGGCCGTTCGCTCTTCACCCAATCGGGTCCAAGTCGCTTGAATAGGGGCAGCTGTTGCACCCTAAAATTTGCTCAACCTATTTCACTTGGTTTATGTTTCAATTACATTAGCATTTGCATATAGAGTCATGTACATAGCCTAATCATCTGCATAGCATAGCATAGCAAGTCATCCAACCAGGGGCCAAGTATTATTCTCATCTCCATGAGCCTATCAAGAGGTTATTGTTCAAATACAACCTTATTCAAGTCATCAGAAAGAATTTGAAAACTAAGAAGTCAGTAGGTCAAGCAGTGCATCTATCTCCTATCTGAGGGTATCTGGGGATCATCAAAGAAGTTGTGAGCTGTGAATTGAGCATGAAGAGTATGTGGACATCATGGAAGACTTAGAAAGTCATTTGGAGAAGGAGGCAAGTCATTGATATGATCACAAGAGTTGCAGTTGAAGACAGTCAACTAGGGTTTCATCTGGGTCAACCCTGGGTCAACTCTAGGTCAAAGGGTTGATTAAAAGGCATTAAGGTCTATTGGAGGGATGTGGGGTTCATCATTTGTCATATAAAGAAGGATATGGTGTTGTGCTAAGAAGAATTCAAGAGAAATCAAGAAGAAGAGGAGTTTCTAGATTAGGGTTTCTGTGTAAAATCCCCTAATTTAGGTCAAACTTCCAAGCAAGATAAGTCAAAATGCAAGCTTCAAATGGATCCTTGGCTAACATGAAACTTGTATAGGATCTCAAGACCTTTAATTTGAGTGGTGGAAGACATCAAGGATATTTATAGAACTCAAGTTATGGTCCTTGCAAGTTACAGGTCATCTGGGGTATCTGAAATTTTGTCTGTGAAAGTTACTTGTCTTCCAAGCAACGTTTACCCCTCAAGGAGATTTCAAATGAATTTCTGGTCAACATAAGAATTGTTCCTAATTGTCTTATCTTTCTATAATGGTATGGTATGCCTTCATATGATTTGTGGAACTCTACTTATGGTCTTTGCAAGCAAAGGGTATTTTGGTCATCTGAGAATTACAGGTCATTTCAAGCCTATGCCCAAAACTCATACAAGGAAGCTTCAAATGAAAAACTTCACAACATAAAACTTGCTCTAAATGACATTTTGAGTCTATAAAGGTGATCATGAAAGATTGGAAAATCTCATAGCTCAAGGTTTCAAAATTGTTGAATTTAATGAATAAAAAATGACCTAAATTTGAGATTTTTCATAATTTGGCCAAATGGGATGAAATTATAGGTCATTTTGATTGGAAAAAATGTTTTAAGAACATTGGCAAAAGTGGATTTTTGAGTTTGGTTCAAGATTTGAAAGTTATGCTTGGTTACTTACAAAGGAAGTTACATAATTCAAATCCAAGGGAAAGTGTGCATGGGAAGGTTCTACAAAGTTCTAGGGCTTTCTATTCTTATCTATATATTGCATGGAGAGGCTTCATGCCATGGTTGGTGATTCATTGTGTTCATAATATCAAGTTACACTTCAATCTTTCATTTTGCAAAATCCTCTCAAACTCCATCAAATCTCTATCAATTTCCATTTTTCTTGATTTGATCATCATTAACATCTTTCATAGATTACAATTCCATCAGAATTTGGTTAATTTGAAGAAGAACTCGTGCTGTTCAAGTTCATCTTCCATGGAGCAAGAACTTTGTGATTGCAAGATTCAAGGAGTTTGCACAAGTTCTTCTGCATACAGAACAAAGAATTGAGTATGTGGATCAAGTTCAGAGCATTGAAAGCATTGGATCAAGAGAATTCCACAACTGTTTTCACCATTTATACCAGGTTGGTTTCTCATTCGAATTGCTTGATTTAGTTAGAATCATAGAGATTTGTTAGGTTAGAATTGTTGGGTTAGGTTAGATGATTAATCCTGGTGAGTTTGAGAAGGATCCATGGAGGTTGCCATTGGAGTGCACTATCTGTTAGGGTTTATAACATCAAGAATAATGCACTACCATATTGGATATATAGCTTAGAGTAATCAGCATAATGTGTAGATCAGGCTAGGGTAAAGATTGGCAAGAATTGGCATGGTTGGTAGCAGGTGAAAATGGTGGAATCCGAATGTTATACCTATCGGGTTTGAAGCTTGGTTGAGTGTTAGAAGGAACTAATGGTATGGCTGTGTAGAGGGAAAAAAGTAGAGTATTTTTGCTCTTTGCATCGTGTGATTTCATGGTGAATGGAGAGAGAACAAGGAGATGGAAGGAGCATGCATGGGACTGGTTTTCTGAAAACCCTAGAAGATAATTGGGGACGATGATGGACAACCGTTGGATGATCATAAGACCCTTGACTCTGAGACCAATCCCACGGCTAGTATTCAATTGGAATTTGGAGGGAGATCCTGCACATCAAAACGCACCGTTCCATTTAATCCCTCAGAATGGGCTTTGAATCCGTTGCTATTCGCACCCTCTCAACCAAGGCCCAAACCATAATGAACTGAAAATCTTACTATCTGCACCGTTTTCCTTTTTTTGATTTTTGTTATGTTTTCTGTTGACTGGGCCCAGACGCGCATTGCTAGGCGTGCCCCCCAGTCTGGGCCCATCTCTTATTTTAACTGATTTTAATTGCTTTCTGCACCCCTGATCCCAATTAACTCATTAATTTCTTCCATTTTTTCTTAATTCTTTGAAAATTCATAAATAATAGAAGCATGCTTATTTTTAATTGGTTGTTTTTGCATATTGTTCATATTTCTGTCAAGAAAATTATCACATAAAAAATTTAACATTTCATTTTATTTTCATATTTTTAGTATATTTTTCTTTTAAATAGCTTTTTTAAATGTTTAGTTTAATGCATGAATTTGATGATTTTAGTTTGATTAGATGCTTTTATATTTTGGATCCATTCTTTTTAGGTTGATTAGCTTAGAACTTTAGCTTGTATATAAAATTTAATTCACAATTTTAGAACTTAATTTGAGATGATTTGTTTAGGTGTGATTAGTGTGATCTAAAACTAGGGTTTAGGAGATACCATAGGTGAATTAAATCATTTCTCTAAGGAGTTGTAGATTGAATCTTTGGGGTATGGGAATATAGGGATTATGGGTAGCTAATAGATCCCTTAGAAAATATTAGGATTCCCCTACTGCTATTAGTATACTGCTTATATTTGTTTGACTGTGTGGTGTGCCCTCTTTAGGGTTATTTCATTTGTCTGTGAGGGGTATTGGGTTTGCTTGGGGATTGGGAGAGCTGAAGACTTGGATGATGAAGGCCATTGGAGATCCAGAGACTGAAGACCAATTTCCAGAGTTGATGAGGAATATCCTTTGCTGGCAGCTGTTGAGGAGTATAGGGTTTAGGAGCTAGGCAGAGCTCTAGAGTAGAAAGCTTGATTCACAAACATGGAAGGCCTTGTCTGCCTCCATTCTTTCTCTATGATTCAAAGTCTCTTTCAAATATCCACCTCCTTCCTTTGGAAGGATTAGTGAATGTATTTGAAAGATAGAACTTTTGAGAGAAAATTGTCTGTATAATGTTAACAGTTAATGAGCCACCCTTGGTAGGCAGTTTACTGTTTAACATTCATTTCATCTGGTTGACTGATATTCATCTTGGAGATTGAGACTTGAAGAAAAGCCATTGCAGATGGAAGATTGATGATGAAGACCTTGCTTGAAGGCTTGGAGATGGAGACTGAGGCTTGCTAGAAGCTTGTAGCTGTTTGGAGGTGACTTGCAGACAGATGTTGATGCAGAGCTGCTGTGGCTGTTTATTTTTAGCTGTTTAATTTCTGATGTATTGATTGGTTTTCCCTGACTGTATTGTGTGCTGTTTAACCTGTTAGGTTGAAAGTGAATGTTGTTCACTTTTGCCTGTTGTTTTCTAGGTTCGAGGTTGAGTGGGACTCCCTTGCCTCGCTTGTATTGTTGCATCCATGCATTTTACTGCTTTACTGTATATGCTATTGTTTCTGTTTCCGCCTATTCCCTTAGGATCTCTGTTTTTCTCTGCGCAAGAGAGGAACATGATAGACACTAGGTCTTAACCCATGCATGATAACATTAGGTTAGTTTGATTCCCTTTGCAACCATAGGATAGAGTTCTGTCTCTTCTTTCTCAAAACAAACAGAAAAACACAATAAGATATCAGACACAATAAAAGACACTTCTTCCGTAAAAGAATGTGAACTCATCAAAACGTCATTTTTGTCCGCTTGGACCAGTAATCAGAAAAACCTTTTTCAGAAGGAATAAAAACAATCAAGACAAGCCTGTGTCTTCCGTGGCCCGAACTACGTTTGCTCTGATCTTTCGCGCTGTGTGAAAGTACGTAGGCATAGGATACGATATCCTAGCGAGCAACCTTCCCCTCCTTTCCCGTAGGTAGGCGAACTACGTTGACTCTGATTTCTCGTTCCAGACGGGAATACGTAGGCATAAAGTGCGATACTTTGCCGAGTCATTTTATTTTCTTTTAACCCCAAACCTATAGTTTAGATAGAATAACAATCCATACCCGAAAACAAGCGTGGATCCCGTCGAGTACGACGGACGTGAGGGGTGCTAATACCTTCCCCTTGCGTAACCGACTCCCAAATCCAGGATTTGGTTGCAATGACCATTCCTTTCCACGTTTTGTGGTAGGTTTACCTCGAGCGTTTCCTTTCCCCTCCTTTGGGATAAATAACGCACGGTGGCGACTCTTCTGTTTAGCCGGCGCCGATTTTCGCAGTAGCGACACATACCCATCGTATCCGTTGTTACGGCCAGCTCTAATCTGATTCATTATCGGGCCTCGCCCTCTGTTACCGTATCCCGGAACAACTCCGGCAGGTCCAAAAGTCATTAACCCAGCGCCATTTCCATTTCCGAATCCTCCATAACCCTGATTGGTCACACCATATCCCTCCTGCCCGAAGCCTTGAGCATTGAAACCATATTTCCCAGCATTATCGAATCCCTGGTCATTGAACCCGAATCCAGCATTACCAAAGCCATTGCCTCCCATATTATCACCCAGGTTAACATCTCCAAGCCCAACGTTATGGACAGCAGTCTCGTTCCCAATTCCAACGTTACCGTTCCCAGCAGCAGTACAATTGTTGACATTGACAGCAGGTATGTTGACTACAGGTGGAGCCACTGGTGTGGGAGTACCATCCCCATGAACAGTGTCGAATCGCACAGACTAATGATCCTCATTTCCATGCCCGACATTCCTTGCCAACAGAGGCTGCACCATAGCTTGCAAATTCTCCTGACCTTTTGTAATAGTCTCCATTGTCTGCATGAAGAGCGCTAGCTTCTCACGCATATCCTGCATCTCATTCTGCATTTGATCCATGATTCTTCGATAGTTGGTGCGAGTGGAGTATCGGTGTGGGCGCTGATCTTCAATCCTGAAAAGACCTGGTACAGTGCAAGAAATAAGATATCATCCAATAATCACCTGTAATGCAATATGAATATGAATGCAATGCAGTGCGTGTCTGTGCATTAGGGGACGTCATTCCCCGATTCTAGTGCGAAAGTGCCAGTGCAGTGACAGTGCTAGCGATACGAAGATCGAAGCCGAATCAAAGAAAGCCTCATATATTGCGGAGAAATCCAATAAGCCAAGAATACAAAATCACTGAGTGTATAATACGAAGGCATGACCTCAACCAACAATCCTGGTGATGGTCAGCACTATGCAAATAAAGCATCAATACATGAAATGGTCAAATACACTCATAAGTCTGATACTCCTCTAGTAACTTCTTGGTCTATGGATGACTTGGTCGGGTAAGCAGACCCTCGACAAGCTGGTTTCTTCTCTTGAGAACACGTCGCACGTCACCAGCAGTTTCTTCCCATGCCCCTTCTCCGAAGCGATCCTCTAGCTTCCGCTTCTGAGACACAGCTTCGTTCCTGCCTTCGATGGCCTTGTTCAACGCGTTCTGGAGACTATACCTGGTCATCACCTCTTCTTCGTACTTCTTGATGCTAGCCTTCAACTGCTCCTCGAGGTCAGAAATTTGCTGCTTCAGTTTATCTTCCCTCTTTTTATTGTTGGTCAGCGTAGCATTCCACGTCTTGTTACAAGAAGAGATTTCTCGGTGTGCGGCGTCGAGTGCTTTCTTTTTGGATTCCAACACGTCATGGGAACTTCTGAACTCTTGACCCAGACGTTCGCGCTTCTTTTTCTCCTCAGTCAATTCAGCACCAAGCCTGTTTACTAGTTCGATCTGCTGTTGGAAAGCATGCACAACCTTGTTTTTCTCACTGCGTATCTGAGCTAGCTCCTGTTCTAACCCTTCATTGATCTTCATCAAGGCTTCTTTTTCTTTAACAACTTGCTCGTAGGCCTCCCTAGTAACAGTGGTTGGCTCTTCCACCGGAATATGAACAGGGACTGGTGCGGCTGGAAATGGCATCATTAACTGTCTTGCTCTCTCTTGGATCCATACTTTGTAGGGTGCGTAAGCCTGACAATCATTCTTCCCCAACAGTGGCTTCCCTCTTCTGTTAATACGCGTCCAGGCATGCTGAAGCTTCGCTAGTAACTCTCCATTCAAATCACCTGTGAAGTACAGAGATTCCTGTACTTCTTCCTCCTTTGGTGGGTTCTTCAACGCATATCCGAACTGGCGAATAAACAGAGAAGGGTTGTAATTGATACACCCTTTTCTTCCTATCAATGGAACATTAGGATACCCAGAACAACTGAAAATAAGCTCAGATCCCAACAAGTCTCGGTCAATCCACTCTATGTCTTCAGAAGATAACCTCATCAGGCGCTCTGGCCAGCTAGCTGTAGTTGCACTATCCACAAAAGGTCCCTTCAAGGGAAGATGGCTCTTAAACCACATGTTCAACAGCGGCGCACAACAGTACACAATCTTTCCTCTTCTATTTTCATTTTTGTAGTGCAATGAGTGATAGAAGTCTCCAATCAAAGTGGGCACCGGGTTGCCAGCAGCAAACAGATGGAAAGCGTCCAAGTCCACAAAATTGAGTAAATTGGGGAACAACACTATCCCGTAAATGCATAGAGCCAAGATAGCATTGAAGACTATCCAACACCCGTTCTTGGCATACTCTTGAGCTTTGCCAACCAGAAAATCAATGGAGAAACCTGGAACCCCAAGCCAAGAAGTCACTAATAATTCAGCAGCGTTCATGTGCAAGGCTTTAGCTAAGTCCTCCAACTTGGGCTCAGCAGCAGAGTGAATAAAGGGGACCTTGTTCTGTACAGGTAGCTCAGTAAACTCTACATACTCTTCAATGGTAGGCCCCAGAATAAAGTCAGCAAACGTGAAACATCTCAATGCAGGATCATAGAACTGCATCAGCGTGTACAGCCCATTCATCTCAACAGCAGTTGGCTTGCAGACTAATCTCAACAATCTTCCATGACTCATCCTGAAACTTCTCTTAACCTCCTCATCAGCAAGGGACATCAGACCAAGTAAGGGAGTAATGTCAGGTGTAGGCAACTTGTACGCAACTGTCTTCCTCAATCCAGCCATGGTCAATAAGCAGAAGTCCGGGCACTAGAACCAGGGAATATGCAAATGCACCTGCAGCACAGACACACGTTAATGGGATGCAATGATAATGGTTATGCAAACGATGCAATGCAAGTACATGCAACAGGGACCAAATGCCATAGCTGAGAAGCTTGATCCATATCAAAAGTCTCAGATAGACCCTCCGGAATTCCTCAAACCCTGGTCTCAGATAGACCACAAAACAAAGCTCCAACACTGGTCTCTGATAGACCCCACAACATAACTCTGACTGGTCTCTGGTAGACCTCAAACATAACTCTGACTGGTCTCTGATAGACCTCATATCATAACTCCAACTGGTCTCTGACAGACCTCATAACTCTCTAACTGGTCTCTGACAGACCTCATAACTCTCCATAAATACCCAGGATCTCTGATCGAGAAATAACCGGTATCTGAAGGTCTAGTTACCTGCATAACCCCAAACCCTCTCACAGGTGGATGTCCTAGTAACTGACAATGGTATGGCATCCTATGCGGTCGTCGGCGTCACAGACTTTCAGGGTTGATGATACGATTCCCAGAAGGAGTGGCATCATCAAATCCTGAAGAGGCCTCACTTAGCCAACTTCCAAATGATCGGTTTCCGGAGTCGACAATTCAGCTGACCAACAACCCCTTCGACCCAAAGGGTAGAAAAAGAAGCCAACCAGAAGAACCTCGTCCGAGTGTAGATTTCGTGAGACACTAATGCAAGCAAAGCCGGCACGCGCCCACTACTTTCTACTCTAATTCTAGGTGCACTCAAGCCCAGGTCCGACTTATCTCTCAATCATGGAACACCCATCACACCCCAATACAGCAATAATAATCAATAATATATAATGCTGAAAATAAAGGTCAGAAATATAAATCCATACAAAATCCTCGACGGGAAAACAAGCGCTAGGATTGACTCGCTCAAGGGACGTTGGATCCCAAATGCATAAGGAACTATCGCAGTCCTTAGTATCCAGGGGACGTTGGATCCCCAGCAGAGTCGCCAGCTGTAGCTACTGCGAAAATCGGCGCCGGCTGAACAGAAGAGTCGCCACCGTGCGTTATTTATCCCAAAGGAGGGGAAAGGAAACGCTCGAGGTAAACCTACCGCAAAACGGGGAAAGGAATGGTCATCGCAACCAAATCCTGGATTCGGGAGTCGGTTACACAAGGGGAAGGTATTAGCACCCCTCACGTCCGTCGTACTCGACGGGATCCACGCTTGTTTTCGGGTATGGATTGTTATTCTATCTAAACTATAGGTTTGGGGTTAAAAGAAAATAAAATGACTCGGCAAAGTATCGCACTTTATGCCTACGTATTCCCGTCTGGAACGAGAAATCAGAGTCAACGTAGTTCGCCTACCTACGGGAAAGGAGGGGAAGGTTGCTCGCTAGGATATCGCATCCTATGCCTACGTACTTTCACACAGCGTGAAAGATCAGAGCAAACGTAGTTCGGGCCACGGAAGACACAGGCTTGTCTTGATTGTTTTTATTCCTTCTGAAAAAGGTTTTTCTGATTACTGGTCCAAGCGGACAAAAATGACGTTTTGATGAGTTCACATTCTTTTACGGAAGAAGTGTCTTTTATTGTGTCTGATATCTTATTGTGTTTTTCTGTTTGTTTTGAGAAAGAAGAGACAGAACTCTATCCTATGGTTGCAAAGGGAATCAAACTAACCTAATGTTATCATGCATGGGTTAAGACCTAGTGTCTATCATATTCCTCTCTTGCGCAGAGAAAAACAGAGATCCTAAGGGAATAGACGGAAACAGAAACAATAACATATACAGTAAAGCAGTAAAATGCATGGATGCAACAATACAAGCGAGGCAAGGGAGTCCCACTCAACCTCGAACCTAGAAAACAACAGGCAAAAGCGAACAACATTCACTTTCAACCTAACAGGTTAAACAACACACAATACAGTAAGGGAAAACCAATCAATACATCAGAAATTAAACAGCTAAAAATAAACAGCCACAGCAGCTCTGCATCAACATCTGTCTGCAAGTCACCTCCAAACAGCTACAAGCTTCTAGCAAGCCTCAGTCTCCATCTCCAAGCCTTCAAGCAAGGTCTTCATCATCAATCTTCCATCTGCAATGGCTTTTCTTCAAGTCTCAATCTCCAAGATGAATATCAGTCAACCAGATGAAATGAATGTTAAACAGTAAACTGCCTACCAAGGGTGGCTCATTAACTGTTAACATTATACAGACAATTTTCTCTCAAAAGTTCTATCTTTCAAATACATTCACTAATCCTTCCAAAGGAAGGAGGTGGATATTTGAAAGAGACTTTGAATCATAGAGAAAGAATGGAGGCAGACAAGGCCTTCCATGTTTGTGAATCAAGCTTTCTACTCTAGAGCTCTGCCTAGCTCCTAAACCCTATACTCCTCAACAGCTGCCAGCAAAGGATATTCCTCATCAACTCTGGAAATTGGTCTTCAGTCTCTGGATCTCCAATGGCCTTCATCATCCAAGTCTTCAGCTCTCCCAATCCCCAAGCAAACCCAATACCCCTCACAGACAAATGAAATAACCCTAAAGAGGGCACACCACACAGTCAAACAAATATAAGCAGTATACTAATAGCAGTAGGGGAATCCTAATATTTTCTAAGGGATCTATTAGCTACCCATAATCCCTATATTCCCATACCCCAAAGATTCAATCTACAACTCCTTAGAGAAATGATTTAATTCACCTATGGTATCTCCTAAACCCTAGTTTTAGATCACACTAATCACACCTAAACAAATCATCTCAAATTAAGTTCTAAAATTGTGAATTAAATTTTATATACAAGCTAAAGTTCTAAGCTAATCAACCTAAAAAGAATGGATCCAAAATATAAAAGCATCTAATCAAACTAAAATCATCAAATTCATGCATTAAACTAAACATTTAAAAAAGCTATTTAAAAGAAAAATATACTAAAAATATGAAAATAAAATGAAATGTTAAATTTTTTATGTGATAATTTTCTTGACAGAAATATGAACAATATGCAAAAACAACCAATTAAAAATAAGCATGCTTCTATTATTTATGAATTTTCAAAGAATTAAGAAAAAATGGGAGAAATTAATGAGTTAATTGGGATCAGGGGTGCAGAAAGCAATTAAAATCAGTTAAAATAAGAGATGAGCCCAGACTGGGGGGCGCGCCTAGCAATGCGCGTCTGGGCCCAGTCAACAGAAAACATAACAAAAATCAAAAAAAGGAAAACGGTGCAGATAGTAAGATTTTCAGTTCATTATGGTTTGGGCCTTGGTTGAGAGGGTGCGAATAACAACGGATTCAAAGCCCATTCTGAGGGATTAAATGGAACGGTGTGTTTTGATGCGCAGGATCTCCCTCCAAATTCCAATTGAATGCTGGCCGTGGGATTGGTCTCAGAGTCAAGGGTCTTATGATCATCCAACGGTTGTCCATCACCGTCCCCAATTATCTTCTAGGGTTTTCAGAAAACCAGTCCCATGCATGCTCCTTCCATCTCCTTGTTCTCTCTCCATTCACCATGAAATCACACGATGCAAAGAGCAAAAATACTCTACTTCTTTCCCTCTACACATCCATACCATTAGTTCCTTCTAACACTCAACCAAGCTTCAAACCCGATAGGTATAACATTCGGATTCCACCATTTTCACCTGCTACCAACCATGCCAATTCTTGCCAATCTTTACCCTAGCCTGATCTACACATTATGCTGATTACTCTAAGCTATATATCCAAGATGGTAGTGCATTATTCTTGATGTTATAAACCCTAACAGATTGTGCACTCCAATGGCAACCTCCATGGATCCTTCTCAAACTCACCAGGATTAATCATCTAACCTAACCCAACAATTCTAACCTAACAAATCTCTATGATTCTAACTAAATCAAGCAATTCAAATGAGAAACCAACCTGGTATAAATGGTGAAAACAGTTGTGGAATTCTCTTGATCCAATGCTTTCAATGCTCTGAACTTGATCCACACACTCAATTCTTTGTTCTGTATGCAGAAGAACTTGTGCAAACTCCTTGAATCTTGCAATCACAAAGTTCTTGCTCCTTGGAAGATGAACTTGAACAGCACGAGTTCTTCTTCAAATCAACCAAATTCTGATGGAATTGTAATCTATGAAAGATGTTAATGATGATCAAATCAAGAAAAATGGAAATTGATAGAGATTTGATGGAGTTTGAGAGGATTTTGCAAAATGAAATATTGAAGTGTAACTTGATATTATGAACACAATGAATCACCAACCATGGCATGAAGCCTCTCCATGCAATATATAGATAAGAATAGAAAGCCCTAGAACTTTGTAGAACCTTCCCATGCACACTTTCCCTTGGATTTGAATTATGTAACTTCCTTTATAAGTAACCAAGCATAACTCTCAAATCTTGAACCAAACTCAAAAATCCACTTTTTCCAATGTTCTTAAAACATTTTTTCCAATCAAAATGACCTATAATTTCATCCCATTTGGCCAAATTATGAAAAATCTCAAATTTAGGTCATTTTTTATTCATTAAATTCAACAATTTTGAAACCTTGAGCTATGAGCCTTTCCAATCTTTCATGATCACCTTTCTAGACTCAAAGTGTCATTTGGAGCAAGTTTTATGTTATGAAGTTTTTCATTTGAAGCTTCCTTGTATGAGTTTTGGGCATAGGCTTGAAATGACCTGTAATTCTCAGATGACCAGAATACCTTTTGCTTGCAAAGACCATAAGTAGAGTTCCACAAATCATATGAAGGCATACCATACCATTCTAGAAATATAAGACAATGAGGAACAATTATTATGTTGACCAGAAATTCATTTGAAATCTCCTTGAGGGGTAAAAGTTGCTTGGAAGACAAGTAACTTTCACAGACAAAATTTCAGATACCCCAGATGACCTGTAACTTGCAAGGACCATAACTTGAGTTCTATAAATCTCCTTAATGTCTTCCACCACTCAAATTAAAGGCCTTGAGATCCTATACAAGTTTCATGTTGGCCAAGTATCCATTTGAAGCTTGCATTTTGACTTATCTTGCTTGGAAGTTTGACCTAAATTAGGGGATTTTACACAGAAACCCTAATCTAGAAACTCCTCTTCTTCTTGATTTCTCTTGAATTCTTCTTAGCACAACACCATATCCTTCTTTATATGACAAATGATGAACCCCACATCCCTCCAATAGACCTTAATGCCTTTCAATCAACCCTTTGACCTAGAGTTGACCCAGGGTTGACCCAGATGAAACCCTAGTTGACTGTCTTCAACTGCAACTCTTGTGATCATATCAATGACTTGCCTCCTTATCCAAATGACTTTCTAAGTCTTCCATGATGTCCACATACTCTTCATGCTCAATTCACAGCTCACAACTTCTTTGATGATCCCCAGATACCCTCAGATAGGAGATAGATGCACTGCTTGACCTACTGACTTCTTAGCTTTCAAATTCTTTCTGATGACTTGAATAAGGTTGTATTTGAACAATAACCTCTTGATAGGCTCATGGAGATGAGAATAATACTTGGCCCCTGGTTGGATGACTTTCTATGCTATGCTATGCAGATGATTAGGCTATGTACATGACTCTATATGCAAATGCTAATGTAATTGAAACATAAACCAAGTGAAATAGGTTGAGCAAATTTTAGGGTGCAACACTACTGAATCAAACATATCTGATTCTGAGGTTCTGGATGTCCAACCCCTCAAAATGATGTTTGACATATCTTCCACATCATGTCCCTCATCTGCCTCATCTGATTCATATGAATCTGATGTTCATCCAGAAGTCAGCTCACCCCCCTCTCTCAAAGGATATGAAACTAAACAACCAGATCCATATATTTCATCTGATGTTGTCATTCCTAAACCCACTCCAAAACCTAAACCCAGAACATCTGAGTTTGTTTCAGTTGCATCCTTTAAACCACATCCCTCTGATCCCCTTCCTTCTGGTCTAAAAATTAAAAACTTCTTTACCAGAATAGAACCATATGACTTTATCACTCCATACAAACCTAGCTCTTCAATTATTCTACCATCTGTACTTCAAACCTACCTAAAAGAACTACCAGATATCTTTCCATCAGAACCTCTGCTTTCTGATAAATCTGTTTTTATCCCCTACACTTCCACAACATTTGATGTCATTCCCTCTACATCAAGTGTTAAACGATTTTTGTTTCACTCTTCATCCAGATTCAAAACCTCTACTTCATCATCTGACCATCCATATTTTCCTTCCTATCCTCATCCTCTGTTTATCATCCCAACTTTCACCATACCACCTCCTACGGTTCAACCTAAGCCATCAACTCTTGAAGCCTTTCTTAAACCAAAACCTAGGCTAAATGTTGATATTCTATTTGCTAATTTTATGAAAGAAATAAGGATGAGTTTAGACTATGTGAAGAAGAGATGCTTGTCAACCATAAACTCAGATGAATCTGATGCTATTTGGAATAACTTCATCTCCAGATTCAATACTGTTGCTTCAAATCTGAAGAGTGTCTGCTCTGATGATGCGAAGATCAGATTTGCTGAGACTTCCAGAACCAGGCTATGGAATATGAAAAGATCTGCACCTTTGCTTCTTGAGGATGTACCTTCATCTTCTGGAGTATCTGTTACAGAAACTATTGAAGGATCTGCTTCTAAAGTCATTCTAGATGAGAATCCTTTGGCTCTGACTACTATGGACAAACCCTCTGCATCTGTGGCTCCAGACACTGCAACTCCAATGGATATTGACTCTGCTTCTGCTCCTACATCAGAATCTGCTCCATCTACTTCTTCTGAGATCAAGAAAGAGAACCCAGAATTAGAAGATAAGATTGCAGTGCTGGAAGCTGGTCAATCTGAGATCAAGTCCTGGATGGCAAAGCAAGATCAGAAGAATGAAAACATTGAGAAATGGATGTCTAAACAAGAACAATCTTCATCTGAGATCACCCACCTTCTGAAGACGCTTCTTTCTAAACAATCCTAGATTTATGTTTTCTGTATCTGATGTTTGAGCACTTGTTTTATATTTCTCATATGATGTTTTGTCTGTTCTGTCTGAGTACTTATTTGAATGAATGAATCTGAATATTTTCTATATATGTTTGTATCTTTTCTCTCTATTACCTTTTATTTGTCTTTAAAAGTTTTTCTTTTTGATTATGACAAAAGGGGGAGAAAATAAAATTCTGACTGTTCAAATAAACTTTACCTGAATGGAATTCAGACATACCAAATTATAACTAACGAGAATTTTTAGTATTTCAGAACTAATGATAAATCTGAAAAAATTCTTTAAAGTAACTCTGAGATCCCCAGATCAAGTTTTAACCAATCAGGCTCTGATTCTGAAACGTTCATCCAAATCAAGCTCTAATTTTTTTTGTTGGAACAATCAGGCTCTGATTCTGAAAAGAATACTCATGCAAAAAGGGAAGTTTCTGTTCTTTCTTAGTATTTATTTCAGGGGGAGATTCTTAATCTCAGGGGGAGTTATAATTTTATCTCTTTATTGAACAAAATTTCTTATGTTTTTGTCATCATCAAAAAGGGGGAGATTGTTAGAACACAGATTGGTTCTTAGTTATGTCTCTATGTTTTGATGATAACACTTACAAAATTTTGTATTAAGAAATTATATACTCTAAATTTGTTCAAGTATTTTTGTTGCATATATTAAATGAAATATTCTTCTGAAAGCAAAAATGGATCTGAACGTTGAACTACGCAAGGCTCTGAAGCGTCAGAAGCATCTCTTAGAAGACTCTGAGTGCTGCCTACAAAAGGATCTGAAGCAGAAGCTACAGAAGCATCTGAAGCATAGACTGAAGACTTTGTATGAAGAGTTTCAAGCACTGTTTTTCAGAAGACTCTGATAGTACTGTACGCTGCAAGTATTGAGGATCTAATCTCCAAACTCTGCTTTAATGAATCTCACGCTGAAGCACACTTGCTGCAACACTCTGATACAACAAACTCTGAAGACATCAAGACTCTAATTACTCATGGCTCTGATGTTAAATTGTTGTAAATTAGAAACTTGTTGAAGAAGATTATTTGAAGTTATATCCGTTGGTTATGCCAAACGACTCTTTCCTCATTTATGCTAGACACAAGAACACAGGCAAAAAGGATTTCTCTGAACGTTCTACTTCTAGGAAAGGTCAAGTCATATGAAGACAAAAGGCTACAACTACTTTGCAGTACACGGTCTTCAAGCTTGCAACGTCTTGGATTTCTAAGTCTATAAAAGCAAGACTTCAACATCTTTCTCAAGTTGACGAATTGGACTTACTTTGAAACAATTCATTGAAAACTCTCACAAAGCTCTCATACAAATTATTATTCTTTGATTGAATTTATTCCATAAGTTCTTAAACTTAAGTGTAAATCACAGTTGTGATATAGCTTTCTTAGAAGCATTTTAAACACTTGTTTAGTTTTACATTTGATTGTAAAAGTTCCTTGAGAAGACCAAGTTGTGGTCAGTAGTTCTTGAGAAGACTAAGACAATTGTTCTTAGTGTTTGATATTGTGTTCCTTGAGAAGACCAAGTTGTGGTCAATAGTTCTTGAGAAGACTAAGAACAGTTGCTCTTAGTGTTTGTTATTGTAATCAGTTTGACTATAGTGGATTAAGTCCTTGTGGAGAAAGGCAAATCACTCTTGATAGGGTGGACTGAAGTAGTTGAGTTCAACGAACCAGGATAAAAATATTTGTGTTTCTATTGCCATAATTTTTTCAAAATCCTTATTCAACCCCCCCCCCCCCTTCTAAGTATTTTCTCACCTTCAGATCAAAGGATCAATCCCTCTCTTTTTCACCTTGAAAAGAGTTTCGATAATTGTTAATTGTTTTGATAGTTTGATTACCAAAATCCGCTCGATGTTGGATCAAGGGTTTGACTATATTTTGCGTATGGAATAGGTTGAAAGGACGTGATATAGCTAGAGTAAGTTACAAATGAAGATTACTCGAAGCTTAAGAAAGGCTCCTCGGGCCCAAGTAATCGGGAGAATGAGTCAAATACTTTACTCTCCCTCTTTTTCATATTAGTGATTAAGAAAATAATTTGATGTGAATCGAGTTATAAATCTTGGAGAAGACAATTGTTCTAGCGTAAGAAACACTTCTCAGGCCCAAACAATTGGGAAAGTGAATCGAAGATCCGATTCTCTCTCTTTTCATATTTTATTAAGGTGTAGTTTTAAGAGTAGTTAAGTTAATTGATTTGAATTTTAGAAAATGCTTGATGTTAATCGAGTTTGAATTTGCGTATGGAAAAATTAATGGTTTGAACTAAATGGAATGGAGGACCTAACGATATGGGGTAAGGTCGATGGCGAGGCAAAAACACTCAACTTACAAGAGTCTAGATAGGCTTTATATCCTAGAGTTTTAATTCGCAACATTACACAAGACAACATATAAACAAATAAATAATTGGATTGAATTTTAACCGTGTACACTAGCAAGGTGGGCTAGTCTTCTAAACAACTAACTAAAGGTAATCGATCGAATAGGTCTCACTGTAAGAAAGCCCATAAGTAAGCTTTGAATGTTTTGTATAGTGATTAAATGGTTGATGGCGATGCTTAGAAAGCAATCGGCTTATAAGGTGGAAAATGGCTCGACGGTGGATCGAGAATTATTTTGAAAAATGGTTTAAAGCATTAAAGTACGAGCGAAGAGCATACATCCAAATGGGAGCGGGGCACATGTAAAGTACACGAGATTATGAGAGATAAAATGTTTCATTGTCAGGTAGCCCAAGAGGAAGTCGTATGTGTGCAAAGTGTCCTAAGCTAGAATAAGAGGGAAAAAAGATAACCATAATCTGCAACTCCTTTACTAGGGTTTCTTCACATTGTCTCAATTCCATGATGCCAAAGCTAATAACCACAGTCCACCGCTTGAAAATCTTTTAGGGCTTTGATAAGTTTATCATGTTTTTTTTAATGAGATATGAACAAGGTATGAATAAGATATGATGATGAGATGAATATGAACAAGGACAATATGATGACAGTGATATATAGGCAAAAGATGAAGCAAGAAAATATTAGACAAAAATTAAAGTTAGCGGTTAACGGATGAATCGGGTTCACTTTATCTCTAAGCACTCGTAGCACAATCTATGAAGAAAATCAAGCTATAGGAGGCCGCTCAACAATGATGTTTGTGCTAAAACACGATAGAGAAGTGATATTGTGGAATCATTCTCTAATGAAATGCCACACGAAAAGAAAAGCGGATGGTCTCATCTTAATTACAAACTTTTGTTATTTAATCAAAGGTAACCTATCATGATCCCAAAGTATAGAAAGTGATCTCAATGATCACTCACTACAGATTTGGAATAATGAAAGTTGAAAACCCTCTATCAACCAACATCCATGATATTAAACTTCATCGACCAAAATAAAACCGAAGACCAAAATTGAAAATAAAAATGAAACGGAAAGAGAGAAAATCATTAAAAAAATAAAAAGTCAAGAAAATACACCAAATGTTCTAAAAAAAGAAATAAAACTTAAGAAAAAACAATATAACAAGAAGAAAAAGAAAAACTAGTTAATTAAAAAAAAAGGTGAGGGTGCAATAGAAACAAAAGTGGTGCGGATAGAAACTTCATAAGTTAAAGCCCAATAGCAATAATATATTAAAAATAATAATAATAAAAAAGAATAAATTTATACAACAATATTCCAAACCAAGTTTTATTAAAAGAGAAAAAAAAAATGGGATAACTCGGTCAAAGGATTTTCAAGACAAAACCATCGTCACTTTTGAAATGCAAAATGAAACACGCAAAAATGGGATCACAAGTAACAACTTGATCATGGAATCCGATGTTTCGTTCCAACCTTATTCACGAAAAACCAGTTCGTTCCCTTATCTCAGGTTTGTGTAGATTTGTGTTTTATTTCATCCTTTTCATCTTCTTTCTCCGTTCGTCACTTTTGTAACTGTTGATTTTTTTTCCAATTCTTTTTCTTCCTTTATTCTGATTTGGATCTGGATTCGTGATTAAGTTAAGTTGATTTGTTAATTTAGGTAGAGGTTATGGGTTGTGGATTGTTTGGTGGTTGAGAAAGGTGGAAAAGGTGTATGAAGTTGTTTTTACAGAGAGAAAGAAAGGGAAGGGTGCAATTGTGAATCGTGAGTTTGGATTGAAAATGAAAGAATTTTGAAGGAGGAGTGGTTGTAAGGATGGAGTTTTGGTGTTTACGGGTGTGATTCAAGAAGTGGGTGTTCAGTGTTGGTGGTGAGCATTTTTAATCAAGCTTGGATAAAGCTGTGTTAGAAAAAATTATGTGTGGTCTTCAAGTTGTATGTTGTTTTATGTAGCAGGTTTTCGTGGTTGCAGGATATAAGGTCTGGCATGCCATTGTCGACAGATTCTATTTCGCTTGTACGGTTTTTGTCTGTTGTGGTGTTGTGTATTGCTTTGGCAGCTGGTAATTGTATGCAGGTTCGTACAAGCTATCACGACTTGTTTTGTTTTGGAGCGAACTACGTTGTTATTGTCCAAGGGCAGCATACAGTGGCAGGTCTGTATGTGTCTCTCTGTTCTGTTTTCTTTTGGCATTTTGTCTTGTAGGTTGTACAAGTTTGACACCTTGAATTGTTGTCTTGGTGTAGTAATGGGAAAAGTGGTTTGTGAAGGTCATGGCAAGTCGTAGAGCAGCAGCTTGGAGTTTGTTTTGGTAGGTTTGGGAGTGGATTGTGGTAAAGAAATCTTATGAGTTTTCCCCTATTTTCAACATGAAAGTCAGCTTTTGTATCCCATTTTTTTGTTATGGTTTTCACTATGATCTCCTTGATTCTCCTCCTCCATCTCATTTGCAAATTTTACAAATTTTTGTTGTTGTTGGTTGCATAGATAGGCTGCTGCGTAACAACGTTATGATTTGTTTTGGTAGCAGCTCCTCGCTTTTATTGTTAACAGGTTTTATTGTGTTTCTACGAGGTAGGCGGCTTGCGGTGAGGTCATGTTGAGGAAATCGTTTGGAGTGTACAAGAGTGGTTGATGCAGTGTAGTGTTCTAGCATACAAGGGTGGCTTGGGATGCACATTGTGGGGTTGGATTGTACGTGAAGGGTGGTAGGTTGATGTTCTGCTTCTGTTCTAGTAGTAACATGGTTTAGAGTGTGTTGGAAAGAAAAGGAAACTTGAAGGTGAGATAATACTTAGAAGGGGGGTTGAATAAGTATGAAAGATTAAAACATAGAATAAAAACACAAGTATTTTTATCCTGGTTCGTTGAACTCAACTACTCCAGTCCACCCTTCCTAGAGTGATTTGCCTTTCTCAATCAAGGACTTAATCCACTATTTAATCAAACAGATTACAATAGTAACACCTAAGAACAACTGTTCTTAGTCTTCTCAAGAGCTACTGATCCCAACTGGATCCTCTTAAGGAAATCTTTTACAAACAATGTAAAACTATAACAAGAGTAAGAATGCTTCTAAAAAGCTATTATCACAACAATGATATTTCTCTTAAGTTTAAGAACAATGAAATAAATTCTTAGAAAGAATATGAAAGTATGAGAGCTTGAATATTTGATTTCTTTTCAATGCCAACGTCAACTGAAGAATTTGGTGGAGTCTTGCTTTTATAGGCAGCTGATCCAAGGTGAGCTGCACGTTGAGAAGAGTGTCCAAAAAAAAGTCTGAGCCTTTTTGTCTTCACATCAAGTAACCTTTCCTAGAAGAAGAAAGCACAGAAAAATCCTTTTTGTCTGTGTTCTTGTGTCTAGCATAAATAAGGAAAGAGACGTTTGATTTACTCTAACGGATATAATCTTTGAATATTTCTTCTTCAGTTTTCAGCAAATATATCAGAGTCTAATTGGGTCAGAGTCTTCTGATGATGATTAGAGTCTTGCTGAATCAGAGTCTTCTGCAACAGGTGTGCTTTCAGCGTGTTTAATGTCAGAGCATATTTGAGGCAGAACTTCAGTACTGGCAGCTTTAGTACTTTCAGAGTCTTCTGTAGAAACTATGCTTTGAAAAACTCTTCATACAAAATTCTTCTTTGCTTCAGATGCTTCTGACTTGCTTCAGATTCTTATGGAGCTTCTGCTTCAGATCCTTCTGGAGCTTCTGCTTCAGAATCTTCTGGAGGCTACGCTCAGAATCTTCTGGAGGCAGTAATCAGAATCTTCTAATGTATGCATCTGGCGCTACAGAGTCTAGCTAATTTCTTGAGTTCAATTCTGATTTGCTTCTGGAGAGTTAATTTCTTTACTATCTGCAATAAAAACTCTCAAGCAGATTTTAGAGTATATAATTCTTAAATATAAAATTTCATAATAGTTATCATCAAAACATAGAGGTATTATTAAGAACCAATCTGTGTTTTAACAATCTCCCCCTTTTTGACGATGACAAAAACATCAGAAATTTTGTTTAATTGAAAATATTAGAATTATAACTCCCCCTGAGATGTTGAATCTCCCCCTGAGTTAAATACAGATAATGAATAGAAACTTCCCTTTTGTCTTGAGTAATTTTCAGAGTTAGATCTTGATTGTTCTTTTAGCATATGAAAGTCAGAATGTCTTGCAAATATCAGATTCAGAGTTTGATAATAGTTAAATGATCTGAGAGACTCAAAGTTTCTTTTATAGAGTGTACTTATCAAATGTTCTGAAATACTCAGATTAAATGTTAGATAGAGTAGATATGTCTGAAGTTTCATTCTGGTGAAGTTATATTAAACAGTTCAGATCTATATTTTCTCCCCCTTTTTTGTCATAAGCAAAAAGTGAAAACTTTAAAAAGACAAATAAAAGGAAATAGTAAATGAGATAATTTAGTGGAGAAAACTTTGATTCATTCAATAAGTTCAGATAAAGAGTACAGGCATCAGAAAATATATCAAAAAGTACATGAGCAAACATCAGATGCAAAAACATTAGAATAAAAAAAATGAAAATCTAAGAGTGTTTTGACAAAAGCATCTTCAATAGATCTGTGATCTCAGAGGAGGGTTGCTCTTGCTTGGACATCCACTTAGCCATTGTTTCATTCTTCTGATCCTGCTTTGACATCCACTCTGTCATGTCTTCAGATTTCTTATCCTGTTTTGCCATCCAAGACTTGATCTCTGACTGACCAGCTTTCAGAGCAACAATTTTATCCTCAAAATCTGGATGTTCTTTCTTAAGCTCTGATGATGAGGGTTTAACATTTTCTGGAGCTTGAACAGAGTCAATTTCCATTGGGTCTGTAGAGTCTGGAGCATTGGAGCCAGAAGGAAGGTCTACCAGAGTCATGGCCAAAGGATTTTCTTCAGATGCAAGTTAAGTAGTTTCTTCTAATGGTGAAGGAGCATCTGTAAGGAGCAGTGGTTCAGATCTCTTGACAGTCCAGAGCAGATTTCTTGCAGCTTCAGCAAATCTGAGCTTCACATCATCAGAACAGATGTTCTTCAGATTTGAGGCCACAGAGTTGAATCTGTTGATGAATCCATTCCAGATGACATCAGATTCTTGGGCATCCATTGTTGCTGAGCATTTCTTATGTACAGTACCTAAATACAACTATATTTCTTGCAAAAAAGATTGAAATAAATGATTAACATTAAGTCTAGGCTTAGGATGTAACAGAGTCTCCAGGGTTATTGGTTTTGGTTGGGGAGTAGGTGGAAAAAGAGATTTCTGAATGGAGATCAGAGGAGGAGGGTAGTATGGGATGAAAGGAATTTCAGGTTTATTAGGTTTGGATCTGTTTAAAGCGTTTAATAGATGAGGTTTGGCTCTGGGGTGAAAGGAAACCACATCAAAGGGTTGATTGGAGTAAGGTTAGAATGCAGATTTTGGAGGTTCATCAGAAGCAACAGCTTTGTCAGATGACATTGGTATAGCTGATGCAACAACTTTGTTAGATTTAGCAGAATAAGATATAGTTGCTAATGAACCTACATATGTCATGGATTGAATGTAGGTGAGAATCACAGATGGAAGGGTCATTGTGAGTTTGGGTTTCAGAGGGGTGATAGGGTCAGATGGTTCAACTCTGTCATAAAAATCTTTGAGTTTGAAACCATAAGCCAGATTGTGAAACAGTGATGAAACTTGTGCACAGGAAATAGATGTTCTTGGGTTGGCTGTTTGATCAGAATTGAGAATCAGGATTTTAGAAGATGGTGCAGGTGGGGGAATAGGATCTGAATAGTAACTTTTAATGATATAGAGGGTTCTGGTTGGTTATTTCAGAATCTCTGTGAGAAGGAGAGACTAGAAAATCTGGGTGAATGTCAGATTCTGAAGAGTTTGAGGAAGTGAATGGTGTGCAGGAGGTAGAAGATACTTGAAACACAGTTTTTAATGGTGTGACATCAAGAACTTCTGTCTCAGGAATGTTGGGTCCAGAAGTATTGGTTGGTTCTGAAGGAATTTCAGAGGGTTTTGAAGGTTGTTCTGAGGTAGTGGATCTGATGAAATTGGAACAAATGTTGTTTTTGTAGGTTCAGAGACAACAGGTACAGATGCAGTGGGTTCAGATGATTTGGATGGTGGATTTTCTGGTTGTTCAGATACTTTTTCTGGTAGGGTTTTAGATGATTTTTCTGGTTGTTTTTCTTGTGGGTGCTTTTGTTTGTTCGGATGGCTTTTGTTTAGATGGTTCAGAGGATTTTTGTTGAGCAGATGGTTGTGGTTGTTATTCTGATGGTTGTTTATGTGGTATGGATTGTGTGGTTTGAATTTTTGGTTGAGTTGTGTGTGGTACAGAGACTTTTGGGGTTTGAATTGTTTTTGTTGGAATTGGTGATGAAACAGATGATTTTTCAGGTGAAATGGAAATTGGAGCAGTAACAGATGTATTTTGTGTAGAGGGTGGTTTTGGAATAGACTTAATATTAGAATCATTTAAAACAACAGGATTTGCAGAAGATACAGAAGATTTAGTACCTTTGATTTTGATTCTTTTAGCTGGTGCAGAGGAGTGTCTCAAGATTCTTTCCTCTTTAAGAGCTTTTGTGGCTTCTCAGCAATCTTGACCTTCTTCTAAACAGGTGCAACTTTTGCTTCTGGTTGAGTCTTTTCTTTGTGGTTGTTCTTCTTCTTCTTCTACAACAGGCAGTGGTTGTCTTGCTAGCTGTATAATGTTTGCAGGAACAGGCTTTCCTTCTTTCTTACATTCATCAATATACATCACAACAATGTGCCTTGGTTCTTCAGCATAGAACAGAGGGTAATCGTCTATAGGAATTCTCTTCTTACTCAGTTTAGAAACATTCAGCTTCTTGGGAGCTGTTGTGAGTTCATCCACTATTTTAAGTCTCTGAAGACTTTTGGCATTCAGAGGTTTTCCCATAATGAATTCCAATTCCTCTGTAACTCTAGCAGCGTACAGAGCAGTAACCAGTCCATTCTCAGTTAGAAGATCTGAGATTAACCTTCCAAGAGGAATCCAGGTTCTGATCTTCTGTCCTTTTTCTTTCACATACTCTCTAGAGGCATTTATATGATTCCACAGATGCATAAAGAGAATATATGGAAGATCTACCTTGGTGCTCTAACTGAGGCAATACATGAAATAGAGTTGTTCATTATTGACATAGTCTGGAGAGTTTGTTGACTTCCTATGATGAATGCATCCCATGAAGATCTTGGCCCAGATCTTGTAGTCAGGCTTCAGATCCTTGAACTTGTTAGAAGCTTGACCAACAGTCATTACTTCTTCATACACTTCATCCATATCCACACGCCCAGCTGACAAGTGTGAAACTCCATCTGTTTCCTCATAGCCAATAAGTTTTCTGATCAGATCTTCTGTTATTATAATCTCTTTGCCCAGAACAGAAGATAGGATAAACTTAGGGTAAACTGAAGCATGGATCCAGAATTCTTTCACAAGAAGGGGGTAAACTGGTCCAAACAGTCTATCAAAGTATTTCACCCATCCTTGAGCACCTATGATTGAACGAAACTCAAAACCATTTTCTGCAAGTGAATCAAATTCCACCATTGATTCACACAGAACTTCCAGCTTTTCAACAGGGGTTAACAAAGTTCTTTTTGGTGAAGAGTAAGGAGTAACACCCATGTTAGCAGAGGTAACTGCAGCCATTGAAGATTGAAATTGTGCAGCAGTTGATGATGAAGTTGCCATTGAAGATGGTTTTGTCACACGCTTAGGGTTTTTATGCAGAGAGAAGAGAAGATGAAAATGCATAAGTTTTCTGAGATGTGAAAAGTGTGAAAGTGAAGAGAAGAGATGTATTTATACTAAAACAAGTAGGCATACAAACAGTCAGATTTTGCACGTTTGAATCAAAGCATTAAATGAAAAGAATAAAAATCATTTCAAGCATTTATTGCTTCTGACAATTTGGGGGGAAAATCAAGATTTTCACTATTCAAACTTCACCTCAAACGTCTCTTCAGTAGTGTACACGCCACCTTTGCAGAAATGGAGTGACACGTGTTTGCTTGTATGTGTTCTGAATTCTCTTGAGAAATGAAACGTTAACCAACGTTCAGATCCTCTAAGGATTGTTAGTTCAGAGTTTCACAAAACCAAATTAATAAAGTAAATAAGCAGTCAGAAGAAATACTTCAGAGCATTAGGCATTTTTGCATCTGTAAAAATTTGCTTCTGACAAATATCATTCTGGACAAAAATCCATACCAATATTTTTCAGAATAAATTTGAATCTATCTTCAACAAGGGGTTTTGTAAAAATATCTGCCCATTGATGATCTGTATCAACAAAAGCCAAATTTATGATTCCCTTCTAAACATAGTGTCTGATGAAATGATGCTTAATTTCTATATGTTTTGCCTTAGAGTGTAAAATGGGGTTCTTAGACAAACATATAGCAGAAGTATTATCACAAAAGATAGAAATGTTACTTTCAAAATTTTGATAATCTTCTAGCTGACTTTTCATCCAGAGCATCTGCGTGCTACATCCAGCAGCAGCAATATATTCTGCCTCTGTGGTTGAAAGTGCAATTGTGGGTTGCTTCTTGCTGTACCATGAGATTAGATTTCTTCCTAGAAATTAACAACTTCCAGAAGTACTTTTCCTTTCCACTCTGTCTCCAGCGTAGTCAGCATCACAGAATCCAACTAATTTGAAATCATCAGATTTTCTGTAACACAAACCCACATTAGAAGTACCTTTCAGATATCTTAGAATCCTCTTGACAGCTGTCAAATGTGATTCTCTAGGATCTGATTGGAATCTAGCACACAAGCATACACTGAACAATATGTCAGGTCTAGAAGCAGTTAAATAAAGAAGAGAACCAATCATACCTCTGTAGAGCTTCTGGTCTACTTTCTTACTTACCTCTTCCTTGCCAAGTAAGCTAGTTGGATGCATGGGAGTCTTTGCCAGCTTACTATCAGTCATGTTAAATTTCTTCAGAAGTTCCTTAACATATTTGGTCTGATGTATGTAAGTGCACTCTGGAGTTTGATTGACTTGGATTCCTAGAAAGAATCTGAGTTCTCCCATCATGCTCATTTCAAATTCTGCCTGCATACATGTAGCAAACTCCTTTCCCAGCATAGTATTGGTAGATCCAAATATTATATCATCCACATAAATTTGACAAATTAGAAGATCTTTCTTAATTGATTTACAAAAGAGTGTTGTGTCCACTTTGCCTCTGATGAAATTTTTCTCTAGAAGAAAATTGCTCAATCTCTCATACCAAGCTCTGGGAGCTTGTTTTAAACCATATAGAGATTTCTTTAGTTTGAAAACATGATCTGGAAATTTTTCATTTTCAAAACCAGGAGGTTGGTGGACATAAACTTATTCTTCTATAATAGCATTAAGAAAGGCACTTTTAACATCCATCTGATACAGAGTGATGTTATTTTGTGCAGCAAATGAAATAAGAAGGCGTATAGATTCTAACCTTGCCACTGGAGCATAAGTTTCAGTGTAATCAATACCTTCTTGTTGACTGTACCCTTGAGCAACCAGCCTTGCCTTATTTCTTTCAACTTCTCCTTTCTCATTCAGCTTATTTCTGAAGACCCATTTTGTTCCAATTATATTGAATCCTTGTGGTCTTTGAACTAGATCCCATACATCATTTCTGGTGAATTGATTCAGCTCTTCTTGCATGGCAATAATCCAATCGTTGTCTTGCAGAGCTTCATCTACAGAAGATGGTTCAATTTCTGACACTAGTCCAAATAGTGATGCTTCAGATGATCTTAGAAAGGATCTTGTTCTGATGGGATCATCTTTCTTTCCAATAATGACATTCTCTGGATGAGAAGCTTTAATTCTGGATGATGATCCTCTAACAGTTGATTCTTCAGAAATGTTTAGATTGTTCATCTGAGAAGTTAAAGGAATAGCATCTGGCGTTGCTCCTGGTTCCTTCACTTGAACTTTGTCTGCTTCTGGGACTTCAGAGTCGATGAAGACTACTTCTCTATCTGCAGAGTTTTCAGACTGCTTTGGCTTTTCAGAGCCAAGCTTATCATCAAATCTGACATGAATGGATTCTTCCACAATCTGTGTCTCAGTGTTATATACTCTGTAGCCTTTAGAGCGTTCAGAATATCCAAGCATGAAACACTTCTGTGCTTTGGAATCAAACTTGTTCAGATTTTCCTTAGTATTTAACATATAACAAATACATCCAAAAGGATGAAAATATGAAATGTTGGGCTTTCTATTCTTCCACAGTTCATATAGAGTCTTTTTCAGAAGAGGTCTTACAGACACTCTGTTATGAATCTAACAAGCTGTGTTGATTGCTTCTGCCCAAAAGTGTTTTGCCAGATTTGTCTCATTGATCATGGTTCTGGCCATTTCTTGCAGAGTTCTGTTTTTCCTTTCTACAACCCCATTTTGTTGTGGAGTTCTAGGACAGGAAAAATCATGAGAAATGCCATTTTCAGATAAATATTTTTCAAAATATTTATTTTCAAATTCACCACCATGATCACTTCTGACTTTTATAATTTTGAAATCTTTTTCATTCTGGACTTGCTTGCAGAAGTCAAAGAACACAGAATGTGACTCATCCTTGTGTTTTAAGAACTTTACCCATGTCCATCTACTATAGTCATCAACAATGACTAATCCATACTTCTTGCCTCTGATAGATGCAGTTTTCACTGGTCCAAACAGATCAATATGAAGTAATTCTAGTGGTTTGGAAGTAGAAACAACATTTTTTGATTTAAAAGATGATTTTGAAAACTTCCCTTTTTGGCATGCTTCACAAAGAGCATCTGAAGTGAACTTCAGATTAGGGAGTCCTCTGACAAGATTAAGTTTATTAATCTGAGATATACGTCTCATATTAATATGGCCCAATCTTCTGTGCCAGGCCCATTGCTCTTCATTACCAGACAAGAGGCATTTAACATTTTGAACTTTAAATTCTGAAAGATTTATTTTATAAATGTTGTTTTTCCTCTTACCACTAAATAGGATAGAGCCATCCTTTTGACTAATAGCTTTACAACATTTTTGATTAAAGGTAATATCATAACCATTGTCACTTAATTGACTTATGGACAATAAGTTATGCTTTAATCCTTCAACAAGTAAAACATTAGTAATAGAGGGAAGTTTACCATTTTCAATAGTGCCAGATCCAATTATCTTACCCTTCTGGTTCCCTCCAAACTTCACATCACCTCCAGATCTAAGTTCCAGGCTTTGGAACATAGACTTTTCTCCTGTCATGTGTCGTGAGCATCCAGAGTCCAGGTACCATGATTGGCGTCCTGACCTTGCTGCTAAGAACATCTGCAACAGGAATTATTTTACTTTTAGGTACCCAGATCTTCTTGGGTCCTTTAGGGTTAGTGGTTCTGGAGGTTTGTCTAAACTTCTGTTTTTCAACATAATGTTTATTCTGACTTGCCTTGGGTTTAAACACATAAGTATTCTTCTCAGAGCGTGTGTGTTTAATGTCATTTAAGTGACCAAACTTAAATTGAGAGTACAGAGGTGTCTTCTTGATGAAGAATTTGTCAACATATTTTGGATTACTTCCAAAGGAAGATTCATATCCAATACCTCTTCTGTTGTTCCCACTAACACCATAGATCATAGAAGCCATCTTGCTTCTGTCTATGCTCTTAGTAAGGAATCTCTGAAAGCTAGAGTCATATTTTTCTAAAATGTTTTCACATGACTTAGCCTCAGATTCAGATTCTTGTTGAGTTATTTCAAAGTCATTTTTGATTTTCAGATTAATTTCTTTTTGCTCAACAAGTTCTGTCTTCAGAAGATCAACCTTAGATTCAAGACTGCTTTTCAGCTTCTTGTATTTAAGTTTGATATTGTTATAGCTTTTCAGAACTTCTGATAAAACTTTGACAAGTTCTTCTTTAGTAAGTTTAGCCATTACCTCTTTAGCGTCATCGCCAGATTCAGATCCTGAAGTTCCTTCTTCCTGATCTTCTGTGCTGGCCATCCGTGCAACATTAGCACATTCTTCTTCGGATTCAGAAGATGATTCAGATTCATCTGAGTCATCCCATGTTGCCATCAGAACCTTCTTCTTTTTGTTAAACTTTTTCTTGGGTTTTTCTCCTTGAAGTTTGGGGCAATCATTTTTGTAATGCCCAGGTTCTTTGCACTCATAGCATACAACTTCTTTCTTGCCAGATCTTCTGTGCCCAGAAGATTCCTTTCTATGATTAGATTTTCTGAAGTTGTTGAACTTCTTTCCCTTGTGCTTCCAGAGTCTGTTGATCCTTCTGGATAGCATGGATAACTCATCTTCTTCTTCAGTAGAAGATCCTTCAGAGCTTTCTTCAATAACCTGCAAGGCTTTAGCAGATTTGTTAGATTTTAAAGCAATAGATTTACCTTTTTCTTTCTTCTGAGGTTCATCTTCCTCAAGCTCAATTTCATGTCTCCTCAGTGAGCTGATGAGTTCTTCTAAAGAGATCTTGTTCAGATCTTTAGCCATCTTCAAAGTAGTCACCATTGGTCTACATCTGGTAGGTAGACTTCTGATGATTTTCTTTACATGATCTGATGTGGAGTATCCCTTGTCCAGAACCTTTAGACCAGCTGTGAGGATCTGAAATCTGGAGAACATAGCTTCAACAGATTCAGAGTCTTCCATCTTGAAGGCTTCATACTTCTGGATCAGAGCCAGAGCCTTTATCTCCTTGACTTGAGAGTTTCCCTCATGAGTCATCTTTAAGGATTCAAACATGTCAAATGCAGTTTCCCTGTTTGTAATTTTTTCATACTCAGTATGAGATATTGCATTCAACAATATTGTTCTGGCCTTGTGATGATTTCTAAAATCTTTCTTCTGAGCATCTGTCATAGATTTTCTGTCTATCTTCTTGCCATTCCCATCTGTGGGATGAACATATCCATCTATGACCAGATCCCATAAATCAGCATCATATCCAAGAAAAAAACTTTCAATTCTGTCTTTCCAATAATCAAATTTCTCCCCATCAAACATAGGGGGTTTGGTGCTGATTCTGTCCCTTTCTTCATATTTGTTGTTGATGTTAGATGTTGTATTATCAGCCATAGTAACAACCAAATATATATCAAAGTATTTCTCTCTGGATCTTTACTGTCACTGTTAAGTGGTAGCACACACAGAACCGGAGCTCTGATGCCAACTGAAGGTGAGATAATACTTAGAAGGGGGGTTGAATAAGTATGAAAGATTAAAACATAGAATAAAAACACAAGTATTTTTATCCTGGTTTGTTGAACTCAACTACTTCAGTCCACCCTTCCTAGAGTGATTTGCCTTTCTCAATCAAGGACTTAATCCACTATTTAATCAAACAGATTACAATAGTAACACCTAAGAACAACTGTTCTTAGTCTTCTCAAGAGCTACTGATCCCAACTGGATCCTCTTAAGGAAATCTTTTACAAACAATGTAAAACTATAACAAGAGTAAGAATGCTTCTAAAAAGCTATTATCACAACAGTGATATTTCTCTTAAGTTTAAGAACAATGAAACAAATTCTTAGAAAGAATATGAAAGTATGAGAGCTTGAATATTTGATTTCTTTTCAATGCCAACGTCAACTGAAGAATTTGGTGGAGTCTTGCTTTTATAGGCAGCTGATCCAAGGTGAGCTGCACGTTGAGAAGAGTGTCCAAAAAAAAGTCTGAGCCTTTTTGTCTTCACATCATGTGACCTTTCCTAGAAGAAGAAAGCACAGAAAAATCCTTTTTGTCTGTGTTCTTGTGTCTAGCATAAATAAGGAAAGAGACGTTTGATTTACTCCAACGGATATAATCTTTGAATATTTCTTCTTCAGTTTTTAGCAAATATATCAGAGTCTAATTGGGTCAGAGTCTTCTGATGTTGATTAGAGTCTTGCTGAATCAGAGTCTTCTGCAGCAGGTGTGTTTTCAGCGTGTTTAATGTCAGAGCATATTTGAGGCAGAACTTCAGTACTGGCAGCTTTAGTACTTTCAGAGTCTTCTGTAGAAACCATGCTTTGAAAAACTCTTCATACAAAATTCTTCTTTGCTTCAGATGCTTCTGACTTGCTTCAGATTCTTCTGGAGCTTCTACTTCAGATCCTTCTGGAGCTTCTGCTTCAGAATCTTCTGGAGGCTACGCTCAGAATCTTCTGGAGGCAGCAATCAGAATCTTCTAATGTATGCATCTGACGCTACAGAGTCTAGCTAATTTCTTGAGTTCAATTCTGATTTGCTTCTGGAGAGTTAATTTCTTTACTATCTGCAATAAAAACTCTCAAGCAGATTTTAGAGTATATAATTCTTAAATACAAAATTCCATCATAGTTATCATCAAAACATAGAGGTATTATTAAGAACCAATCTGTGTTCTAACAAAACTTGCTGCAAAGTAGTGTATGGGTTATACAAGAAATTAGTGGTGGAATTTAATTCATGATTTTTTGTTTTATAATTGTATAAAAATTTATTTTAAATTAATGGGCTTAGAATGATGGTTTGAATAGGCTTTATAACTTAGACTTTATTTTGAAATAATATTTGGATATGAACAATTAAAATTGGACAATGAGATGCATGACACTGGATACTTGAATTTTTTATTAAAATTAAAATTGAGATGGAATTAAATATGATGATTTAAATGTGATGAAAAAGAAATGAAACTAGCTTGTAAGTTTCGAAATGCAAATGAAGTTGAAATTTGGTGGTTTTGAATTGATCATGAAATTGGAAATAAAAATTGACTTAATAACTTGAAAGCAATTTGAATCACATTGAACTTGAATTAAGGATTTGAATTTGAAACTTTGAATGGGTAATTGAAATTTGATAACTAATCGAGACTTGGTTTGAACTTAAATTGGAATCAACAATTGAATGGTTTGGATATTGAAACTTGAAATTTGAAAAGGATGGAAATGAAATTAGAATTAATTAAAATGGAGACTTGACTTAATAATTGAACTTGAATTGAAATTGACAATTGTATTGAATCGAAAAGAAACTTGAATGGAGATTGCAAATGTTTTGGAAATTTATCCTTGGATAAAACCTTGAATGGTTTTAAACTGAACAAAAAGCTTGAATTCTCGTATGACTAGAACATGAACCATAAATGACTTGAAGTACCGACCAAATATCTTGACTTTTGAGGGCTATGCAGCTTGAATTTAATTAGATAACTTGAATCTTTGTACAAAAATCCTAATCTGGACCCTCATACACAAATGCTTGAATTTAATCCACACACGTCCTTAAAGTAACCCTTGACACGGATGCTTTGAGATACTAATTGCACTGCCACTTTATCAAAATCCTAATTGAAATTCTCCTAACCCGAATGATTATCCACCTTACAGCAAACTGCCTTTGCTACAGCCCGATATCTTGACACTAGAGCATAACAACTATTTAACCAAGATTAGGTCAAACTCCATTGAATTCCAACCACACCATACACACAGTTGGCTTAAAACAATATTGCTCTTACCTTGAATCTGCTAGCCTCGAATAAAACTCAATTGAATGATACTTTCTCATCTTAGACACAAAGGCTAAGAAACCCTAATCTTTGCCTTGAGCGAAGACTGAATGAAACGATGGCTTCCTGAAAACTAATTCCCTAATTCAGAATCTTTGCCACAAACTAATAGCCTAATATTGAAGAAAATCATTTGTTTGACCAAGACTAGGTCAAACTTCCACTGAATTTTGACCAAAACTTCACACGTACTCGACTTGATAACCTTGCCTGACCATTGATTTGATCTTGCAAGACCTGAGCTACGTACAATGGTTATGAATAATGGATATGATTCGCAGATGATGAAAATGCTACGATATGTACTGCTGGCGGTTCAGGGTCAAAATTAGGGTGTAACAGTTTCCCCTATTTAATCATCTTCAACTAGAGAGTATGAAGAAGGTTATTCTTCATATGATTATAGTAGGAGATAGTTAGATACCAAGAAGACCCGAATTTTGATCCTGAATGCATAAGACATGTTATGCTATGAAAAGAAAACTATGCAATGCTGACATGCAATGAACATCATCATGATGAAAATGATGGGATGATAAATGCAAAATGCAGACAAAGAAAGAAAACACATGGGGATAAAGTCAACACAATGAGTAGCAAACTCACTAGGGATGACCAAACACGGGGAAAAGAAAATAAACTGGAGAAATCTAAAGAAAGAATGATCAACAGGTTCAGGCATGACCCGTTGACACTCTAGGACAAAAGATAAAGCCGGATCCTAAATCAACAGGATCACGCAGGAAAATGCTAGAGTTCTCAAACATCCAAGCCTTTGGAAATTCCTTAATCGAAGAGATCAAACGGAATCTTCAGAAAACATCAGGAAAGATATAGGGTAATTAAACTCTTCTGTATGCCAAAATAATTGGACTTCACGGGGAAATTCCCTTTGGATAAGCTTCTCAAAAGAGACCGCCACTTATCACTATAAAAGGACTTATGTACCACCAAGAGAGGATAAGCTTCTCGAAAGAGACGGCCACTTATCATAATAAAGGATAAGCTTCTTGAAAGAGATTGCCACTTATCGTAATAATGAAACAAGCTTCTTATAGGAGATTGCCACTTGTTGACAAAAGGGATAAGCTTCTCGAAAGAGATTGCTACTTATCGTTAATAGCAAGGTAGGAAACAAGCTTATCAAGAGAGGCTTCCACTCATTCAAAGAAAAGGGGATAAGCTTCTCAAAAGAGATTTCGACTTATCATGAAAAGAGGATAAGCTTCTCAAAAGATATTTCCACTTATCATTGAAAGAGGATAAGCTTCTCGAAAGAGATTGCCACTTATCATAAAAGACGGATAAACTTCTCAAAAGAGATTGCCACTTATCTGAAAAAGAGGATAAGCTTCTCGAAAGAGATTTCCACTTATCATTGAAAGAGGATAAGCTTCTCGAAAAAGATTGCCACTTATCATTGAAAGAGGATAAGCTTCTCGAAAGAGATTGCCACTTATCATAAAATACGGATAAGCTTCTCGAAAGAGATTGCCACTTATCATAAAAGATGGATAAGCTTCTTGAAAGAGTTTGCCACTTATCTGTAATGGGAATTTGTAAAAGATTCTTCCTGCGAGATATATTGCAACATAAATGAAAATTCGTACTAGGTTTGATGACCTAAGCAAAAGCAACATTTGCCAAAGACTAAAGTTCAATCTAGGAACAAGCTAGAAAGAAACGGTCAAAAGAGACTCCAACCATTGAGGAATGAACTCAAATGGGGATCTATCTTATCCAAACTTGGAGAAGATAACTGAAGCAACCATCATCCATGAGGATTAAAATCTGTGGGGAATTTAGAAAGAATGTGCACTTTATACCTAAAACTGACGACTCTACTTGGAGAGAGACCACAAACCCAACCACTCGGGTAATAAACGCCGACGTGAACGAAACAAGTAAACACCAGAATGGTAGAGAAATGCTTGGATGTCATGCATACACATGAATACATATATGCGAGAATCTATGTTATTGGTGAAATGTAAAATGGACTTGTGTGGGGATTATTGAGATGACTGCCAATGAGGTTTGCTGAGGATTGAAAGAAGTAGGGTAGATTGACTCAATGATGACACTTAAGTAAAATGGTTAGTTCCGGCTTCTCACAGAATAAACCAAAAGATATCGACAAATTGTAATGAAAAAGTATGCTCTGGATTCGCACGGAGCAAAAAGATAAATGACTGTAATAAAATAAAAGACTCCAGGTTCGTATAGAGTATAAAAGAAAAGACTCCGGATTCGCACAGAGTAAGAAAAGCAAAAAATTCGGATTCGCACAAAGTAAGAAAAGCAAAGACACTGAATTCGTACAGAGTGATGCAAAATCAAATGGGCTATGGTTCTACTTAGAACAGCGTAGATGATAGGCATGGTTTCTCTCATGACCATGAAAAGAGTTCCGGATTCGCATAGAACAAACAAAGGACTCTGGATTCACACATAGTATAAAAGAGAGATGGGTTAATGCTTCTAGCATAACCATAAAAATGAGGTTCCGGATTCACACAAAACAAACAAAGGACTCCGGATTCACACAGAGTATATAAGAAAAGTTCCGCATTCGCACAGAACAAACAAAGGACTTCGGATTCGCACAGAGTATGTAAGAAAAGTTTCGGATTCGCACAGAACCAAAATTGATAGTAAAACTTGACAACACAACATGTGGAAGGATATTCAGAAATTGTGTCATACAAGAAGGTAATAGAATCAAGACATATCCAGTATATGATCCAGAACATCCTCAGATCGAAAAAAGAGATAAACTTTGACAAGTATATGTTTGAGTGAGTGCTAAAAAGTTAGACTTTGAATATGTCTATGATCACTAGATTATGATTTAAGGATACACAAGACAGAATGGATGAATTGGTCTTGGATGATAGACTACCAGGGGAGAACTGATGTTTAAGGCTTACTAGATTTCAAATGGTTTTCCAGACGAAGATTGGTTTTGAAGTTGTTATCTCATACTGCGGTTATATGCTCAATGAGATGATATGTCTGGCTTAGCGCTAGAGCGAAGTGACATAATTAACACATGATAAAGATTTATGCGATGATTTGAACGTTTCCACAGATGTCCTAGACGTGGGTAAATGAAGAAAAGGTCTTTTATAGAGAAGCTTCTGGTCTGTTAGAAAACACAAGGTCATTTGATGGTGGATGATAGCATGATTCCTTGACACTCGTCCTGAACTCAGAAGTTGTTGACGTATGGCTTACTCGCTTGAGCAGCTTGAAGGCATGAAGAGGATTTACCCCACTGTAGCACACCTTGCCCCAGTCTGTGACTAGGGATGGCAACGGGGCGGGGACGGTTTTTGTATTCCCCAAACCCAAACCTGAATCCCAAATAAACCCATGTTCCCCGCCCCGAACCCCAGCGGGGATGAATAATTGAACTCCAACCCCGTCCCAAATGGGTTCGGGGATTCCCGCCCCGCCCCTAAACCCAAATCTTGCCTCAAACCCAAATTTTGCCCCGAACCAAATTTCGCCCCAAACCCAAAACCTGTCCCAATCTTAAGAAATATTAACTTGTATTACAAAAATAGAATACAATTTCGAAGAATTTCAAACATATATTTCGAATTATAAAATACAAACACATTCTTTTAAACACTCTAATAAAAATACTAAGAGAATATAATGCTTACAACAATCACATTCTTCTACAAACACAATAAAGTTTTAAGATTTAGAAGTAAAAATAAGAGATTAAAACTTACAACAAACTTTTAAACACTCTAATAAAAAAACTAAGAGAATATAGTGCTTACAACAATCACATTCTTCTACAAACACAATAAAGTTTTAAGATTTAGAAGTAAAAATAAGAGATTAAAACTTACAGCAAAAATAATTTTGATGAGGATGCCAAGATGGTGATGTCGTTAAGATGGTGATGTCAACAATGTTTTAAGATGTTGATAAGGAAATGGAAAGTTCAATGATAGTGAGAGTATTGGAATATTGGAAGAGACATTACTGAACCATTAAAGTTTGTTTTTGGAATGTTAAAAGTCTATTAACTTTTGTTTTTTTAATAAAAGTCTATTAATTTTAATTAATATAGCCAACCGTAAATGTATGTTCTACAATGGTTTAACTTCAATTTTTAAATTAACCATTGTATATGTCTAATTGATAATCAATAACTAATCAACGAGAAGTGGAAGAGTTAAAAATATAATGTATGATTTTATAAAAAATATTATGATTTTTTAAAATAATAATAATAATAAACGGGGCGGGTTCGGGGTGGGTACTACAGTCCCCATTACCCGCCCCTTCCCCATATTTAAAAATCGGGGAAAACCCAAATCCGAACCCAAACCCAGTCAAAGCGAATTTCCCCGTCAAATTTGGGGCGGGTTCGGGCGGGTACCCGCGGGTATGAGTTATATTGCCATGTTTGTCTGTGACTCATCTTGCCCGATTCTTTTAGGTATCTGAATGTGTTCTCCTTAAAAGGATGTTAGAAGCAGCTTGCCATGCCAATGGTCGTAGGTGACTTGCCCGAATATCTTGAACTTTGAGTCGGTCTACCTCTGATTAACCAATTCTTAGGATGGTAGACTTATGATTGACCGCTATTTGGGGGTTGGACTATATCTGCCCCAGTCTGAGTCTTGAATCAATTTCTTTTGGTTACTCGACTTTTGGGGAGATTGACTTCTGGGTACTCTTAAGGTAGCTTGCTCCGGAATGAGTGTCAAAGTGACTTAAATTATGTTGATTAAACACTGGGGATTTTCTCTTAGTTAAAAAAGCCTCTGGGCAACTTGCCCCTGGTTGGTAGAGTCTCGAGAGGACTTGCTCTAATCAACTGATACTTGAATGATTCTCCCCTAATCAACTGATGTTTGGGGACTTACCATAGATTTACTGATTCCGTAGCCACTGGATTCCAATGCCTCTAATCCATAGGGTTATGATATGATCTTGGTTCTGGTCAACTTTGATGGATGACCAAGTCCTTTTAAATTGAATTTCCCTGGTGTCAAGCACTAACTTGCAGTCAAAATTGTTCATTCACAAATGGTAATTTTAATGCGATAGTCATGCAAGTTTGAAAAAATCAATCATTATTGGAATGATGTGATAATGTTTGACGAATGGACCATTAGTCTAAACATAGTGCTAATTTAAGCTGGTGTAAAAGATACAGCAAGAAAAAGATTAGCAAATCTTGTAGGAGTCAGTTTATGCAACCTTGCTGTAGTATGCTTTCAGAATAAACTCTGCCTCAATTAGGTCTTTTAAGGGTTGTAACATGGTCTGGTGCACGACTATAGATACAAAGGATTTAAGGCTCAAAGCTTGTTTTAATCCAACCCTTCTTCGTGATGATCTCCAGTCCTACGTTCAGTTAATTCTATACACATTTTATCTTCAAAAAGGGTTGATGGTGTAAAGTGATGCTTCAAGGTATGCTTGACATGACAGTCACCTCATTTTGTTTTTGATCTGTGACCTTTTGACTTTGATGTGGTGGTCATTGAATATTATTTTGTTTTTGCTGAGGATTTGAATACCTCTTTTGATTTTTTTATCCCTAACTTTTGCATGGACTGCATTTGCTTTTCTAGTCCATCGGGATAGCCTTCATTTTTGCCTAAGTTTCCTTTTGGGGTGTTTGACTTAGCAGGCCTTTTTTATGATTCCTTTTTTTTAATGAAAAGTCATGATTGTCAAGTCATTTGACATCGAGAAACAACCGCCATAACTTTTGGATTTGCATGATTCTTTCGACACTTTAGGACGTGTGCGAAGAATATCTTGTAGTTGATCCTCAGATGGGAAGTTTCATCTCCTAGCCAGGTTAACTGAACACTGCCCATGCCCCAAGTTAAGCGTATGGGTTTAGAAATCCAAAAGAAACTCCTACTTCTAGGCTCAAAGTGGTTAACTAGGGACTAACTCCTTATTCCTCCAGTGTTTGGGGATTTGAAATAATGTATGTACATCATTAGCAGAATCTTATCTGAAAGCATATCGATAATCCATTATGGGTATTCCGTTTTCGTCATCCTCCCTCCAAGTATTTGCTAAAACAATAGTTTGATAAAGAAAGTGGATGAGAGGTATATTGATTCAAACTCTTTTTTTTATTCGATATAAGTGAAGAAATGAGCGAATATGACACGATTAATTCAGAAAAAGCATGATCACTTCATTAATATTACCATTAATGTTTGAAACAAGTAGTATTTAATAGGAAATAAACTACAAATGCAAAGATAAAATATGATCCAATGATCTCCAATGCTTGAGGATGTTTCCTTTCTGATCCACCGTCTTAAGGAGATGCCTTTTGAAGTTTTCAAACTCACTTGGGCGAAAAATCGACGTGCACAACCAATCTACCTTCTGGAAAGGATATGTACCCTCTGTAAATCAACTATTGTACCTTGTCTTGGAAGGCTTTACAATCTTCTGTTGAATGCCCTATTGATCCAGCATGATATCCACATTGCGCATAGGGATCATACCCAGGCAAGTTTAGCCTTGGAGCAAACTTTAGATGCTTGGGGACTATAAACGAGCTTTGAACCAGAGGCTGTAGAAGTTGATTGTATGACATGGGAATTGGATCATGAGAAGCATTCCTCATTTCCAGATTGTTGCAAGGCCTATGTTGTCTCTGTTGCTGATGTTGATATCCTCGGCCTTAGGCTTGAGGAGCCATCCAAGGCTTCTGGTATGGTGCCTTAAACATTATTGGCTGCCTGTAAGGATAGTGTGGCACTGAAAATGGTGAATGTTGAAGAGATAAGGGGTCATAAAGTCTTGTTGGTGCATCATGAGAATGCTTGACACCTGTCATGACTACATTAGTTTCATCCTCTTCTTCTTTGCTTGTACTTGCATGGACTTTAGTATCATAACTTTGTGGCACTATTTCAATGCTCTTACATGGAAATCACGGCATTTCACTAGCCACATCTTTAATCCCTTCTTTGTGATACAAGATCTTGAGAGGTTTCAGAGGTCTCTTGCCTTTTTCACCACATGGTTTAGTAATCAGGACACTTGTATCAGGGCCTTCTTCCTTACGGGTAGGTGATCCTGCATGGATAAAATTTTGCACCTTGAGCCTAAAACTCTTGCATTCCTCGACATAGTGTCCTTCTACTCTAGTATAGTGCTCACACTTCACCTCTAGATGGTCTTCTTCGAAGATTAATTTCCTATTGTTGACCAACCGCCTGACTCTAGATTGCAGCGCAAGACAAGTATCCAAGTCATATCCTATAACTCCTTCGTGATATTCACATGTTAGATTTGGATCGTACTCTATAGGATAGGGGGTTGGCATAGGCTCAATGGGCCGAGGAGTTACCAATGATTTCTAAACTAACTGCGGGTAGATTTTACTGTATGATACAGAAATCGAGTTGAAGTGATTTTTGTTCCTTCTATTCTGATCCTGATCTTGCCCTTGATCTTGATTTTGATGCCCTTGAGAGGAGACAACCATTGGAGGTCGGTCTATTAATCTGGCGCTCAAAGGCTAAAGATGGCATCTTGAAGAAGGGCCATGAGTTGGAAAATGAGGAGATTCCATATGGAATGGATCTTGACTCGGAGTAACACCAGATAATGTAGAGGATTATCTCCCTTTACTGCAGCAACTATAACACCCCAATCTAACCCGGCGGATATTTAAAATAAATCAAAATCAGAGTGCACGAATTTTGCAGGCATGACGACCGTCACACGCACAAGAACTGAGACGCAACCGAGGTATCACATATTCAACTTACAAAACATACATTTTACCATTTAATTGGACAACATGCATTTAGTGATGATACATAGCACATAATCTTGGATGAACATCTAATAACAACTCATATAACATCTTAATCACATAGCAACATATTCATTTGCAGCAGAACATCATGCACTTTCCACATTTATGATAATCAACGTAATACCATAAATTACAAACCAAAACTCCATTAAAATTCAGCAAGTACTTCAGCTTGCATATATTCATTAAAACAACTAGTTTTCCATCAAAATTCAGCACTACCGATTCTCCGGCTTAGTGTGTACAACCAACATTCGGCGCATTAACAAAGGCACCCAATGCAATAAAAACATTTAGTAAAATGCAGCAACAAGAAGATAAATAAAACAATGAGTACAATCGTTCATCCCTCCCAAGAGTGATACGTATCAGAGCGACCAACGGACACCTTAACAGGAACTACGCTCTATTCCTGACTACCTGCAAATTACCACCAGAGGAGGTAACATACAACGGAAAAGGGTGAGATATCAATAATATAACATAAAGCATGATAGAAAACATGCCGGAAACTCATCACAGCATTATAGGTTTCGAAATCATAAACATCATCGACAACAACTGCGAGTAATCCATATCTCACATAAATAACATTAACATACAACTAGCGTAATTATGCGACTTCATGCAACTCAACAATGCGACTCAACTGTGGC